>OX632368.1:10006296-10057438 GCA_951751655.1 Ophion costatus | reverse complement strand
GGTAAATTAAAAGACGATTAAATATCGACTAAAAATGGGACCCACGACGAGGGTTTTAGTTAAAAGAAAAGAAGAAAAAATTTAGTGGCAGCGGTGGGATGCGCTTAAAGTCTTATGTGCAAAATTAAAATCAATATAAAAATATAGTCATGTTTATCGCAAATTGTGAAATAAAATAAGAGGTTCAAAATGGCTGAGCATTCCCATAATTCGAAACGTTTAAGTGAAGAGGAACTCCGCGTATTAGCGGATCAATTAGATAAAAAAACCCGAAATACTTCGTGAACAAGAACAAGCGTTATTAAAAAGAGAATTAGAAACGCACAAAAAATTAGAAGCCCTGAGTGCGCGCGAATGTGAATTTAGTGATCAAGTGAATAATAGGGATGAACCAATCACGATCACTCATCACGCCCTCGAGGCTGTGCAAAATACCTTTTCGACAATGATAAATGCGGTCAGTTGAATTAGTATGGAAATTGGTTCGATTAAAAATGGCGAAGGTCAACGACAATCAGGTACAGTCCCTCACGCACAACATAATAAAGTTAACGTTCGCGATGATCGAGAATTACCCGCGAAAACTAAATTTAAAGACGCACTTGAATCTGTGCCCACCTTCAATGGATACAACGTACCGGTTCTCCGATTTGTTCGTGCTTGTAAAAGGGCAAGGGACATGTTCCGCCCTCATCAGGAGTTGGGCCTCACTCTACTCCTTCGTAACAAATTGAAAGGTCTTGCCGCAAGGGCACTGGAAGATTATAACTTCCAGAACGTTCACCAATTCGGTGAACGATTGAAAACGTTATTCGGTGCCGCGAAAACTTTGAACGAATTTCGTGGTGAACTTGGAAATATTTCAAAAAGCAAAAATGAACATATTATCGACAATATCAGTCGAACCAAAGATTTGCATACGGCGATTCTCGAAGCCGAAATTGATAATCACGGAACTCTCCGAAACGGTCAATACGATATTTTCGAAAACGACACGCTGGATTGTTTCGTCAAGGTGTCCTATGGGAACAGTTGGGCTCTGCGGGTTGGATCGCCAGATTAACTAAGATAGTTAGTCGAATAACGGACGCGAGGTGATTAATGATTCTATTCAATAGTGCCCGATTTATTGATACACAATAAATGAAATACAAATCCGTATTTATAGAGGTCGATAGGTTGGATACGCTCCTACTCTACTATTCGCAGCGTATCGTTGGTGATCGCGTGTCTTACTGCTTAGAGAATTAGAGAGGAGTCGCGCGGAGTCGTCCTTCTTATTCTCGCCCTTGCTCTGTACTGACTGCCCCCTTTTTCCCGATCGGGCCCTCAGCATCTTCTGATTCCGCTCCAAGAATGTGGGTGCGTTTTGGAGAACAGTCCTTTCCCTTATCGAGTATTTGCAGTTGGACGACTCAGCTTGGGAAAGCTTCGATTCGGGCTAGACGCATTTCCTCGGCCCTTTCGGTCGCGATGCCGACAGCTAGGCGCGCCGGAAACTATAAGCTCGAAGGGAAAATACAGAAAAGATAGGGCCCTCGTAAAAGGCGACACTTGGGGCTCCAGCGGCAGATAAGTTTTAGGCCATGCTGGTTACGTTCCCACCGCGAGGGCCTGGGACAGCGACGTCGGCGGCTAACAACTCGAACGATGCACGTTCGTCGTCGTTGACAAAGGGTCGTCCACCCGACTTTCGAATCCGTCTCAACCTCGAGGGATTCGATAATCTCGAAGATGCTTATTCAAAGGCAATAAAAGTTGAAAAAGATATGGAACGCGATAGGTCACATTTCAAGGACACACATTTCGAAAGCCGAACTCAAAGTCAGTCGGTCTAAATAAAGGCGGCCTCCCCTTCAGGAACACCGATTTGTAAACATTGCAACCGCAATCAGGCGTCCGATGATTGCTGGTCAAAATTTCCGGACAAGAAACCGGGAAATTTTAATAAACAAAATTCAAACAGTAGAATCACGTGGTCAAAGCCCACGAACGGACACGGATCTCGACCCCCGTCGATGTGTAATTATTGCAACAGGGCGGACCACCTCGGGACATCGTGCTTTAAAAAACAAAATGAAGAAAGGAACAGGGCAACCGAATTGCCAAAAAACGAGAATACTCGACCAGTGGCACGGGCCTCCCCGCGGGACGAGAAACCGACGGAGCGCCCAGTGAATATAATAGTCGCGTGTCCGTGCGAACCGTCCACGTCTTATTAACGCGTTCAAAACAAATAGCTTCCGTCGACCTCGACTCACCCAACTTATCGGGACTCAACGAATTTTTAATAGACTCGGGCTCGGAAGTGAATCTCGTCAAAAATCAAAACGTAAATGCTCATACATATGTGAATAAATACGACATATTAAATTTGGAGGGGATCTCGAGTATCCCCGTAAGAACAATGGGGTCTATAAGAATAACAATTAATGACACCCCCGCGGAATTTCACGTCGTCGATGATTGGTTCCCGATGGACCAACATGCATTACTTGGTACCGAATTTCTTGCCGAAAGTAAAGCTCTCGTCGATTGGAGACATGAACAATTCACTTGGGGAAATCAAAGAATCCCGTTTAAAAGTAAACAAAATATTTCGATTCCAAAACGGTCCATAACGGTCTGTTACGTCAAAGTAAGTAATCCCAAACTCAAAGAAGGATATATTCCGATGGTCCACTTGGGAGAAGGGATCTTTTTTGGCGAAGCAGTCGTTACGGTCAAGAATGGTATCGCTTTCCTTATTGCGAACAATTCAACCGATGATAATTTGTTAATGACTATACCAACGGTAGTAGTCAAAGAGTTCAGATGCAAAGGCACGAAAGATGGTTCCCTCACTCCGGACGACCAAAAGGCGTTTCAGGAAGAGGATAGGACCGAATGTGAAAATAATTCCCTCACTCCGGACGACCGAATGGCGTTTCAGGAAGAGGATAAAAATCAAAAGGTTCCCTCACTCCGGAAGACCAAAAGGCGTTTCAGGAAGAGGATAGGACCCGATGTGAAAATAACTCCCTCACTCAGGACGACCAAAAGGCGTTTCAGGAAGAGGAGAAAAGATTAATTGTTCCCCATCAGGACGACCAAATGGCGTCTCGGAAAGAGATTATATTACGGTTTGAAATTGCGCGCAACAAAAAGGTTTTAAAAGTCGAAAAGTAAGATAAAGTAAAAAAGATTTGCGACTTACTCCGTCTCAACCATCTAAACGATGAAGAACGGTTAAGCATGGATAAAATTATAAGCGAGAATTCGGACCTATTTCATTTGCCAGGAGAAGTCCTAGGCTTTACAGATAAAATCGAACATAAGATAACGACGAACGACGATCAACCAGTTTTTACGAGGCAGTATAGATTTGCGCCCGTTCATAAAGATGAAATTACGAAACAAGTTAAAGAATTAATTGAAGGGGAAGTAATTAAACCGTCAAACTCCCCTTATAGTTCGCCTCTGTGGATAGTTCCCAAATAGGCGGACTCACAAGGAAATCCAAAGTGGCGCATGGTCATCGATTATAGGAACCTAAACGAAAAGACAATTGGCGATGCTTATCCACTACCTCAAATAACCGAAATTCTCGACCAATTGGGTAATGCGAGATATTTTTCAGTATTCGACCTGGCCAGCGGTTTCCATCAAATTAAGGTACATCCAGATGATTCTCACAAGACAGCATTTGCTACACCATTCGGTCACTACGAGCTCGACCGAATGCCGTTTGGTGTAAAAAACGCTACGGCGACATTTCAAAGATTAATGGATCGAGTCTTAACAGGCCTTCGAGGCATCGAGCTATTTGTTTATTTGGACGACATCGTCATTTATGCAAAGACACTAGTTGAACACGAGAATAAATTCAACAAACTCGCGAAAAAATTAAGGCCGGCCAATCTAAAATTACAACCGGACAAGTGTGAATTTTTAAGACGAGAAGTGGTATATTTGTGTCACATCATAAGTGAGGACGGGGTTAAACGCGATCCCAAAAAATTGGAGGCTCTACAGGGTTACCCTAGGCCTACCACTCCGAAAAAAAAAACGATTTCTAGGACTTGCAGGTTATTACCGCAGATTTATCGAAAATTTTTCAGGCATTGCAAAGCCACTCACAAATTTATTATAAAAAGGGATCGACCTTCAAATGGACCGAACCTCACCAAAAAGCCTTTGAAACGCTAACCGAGTCGTTATGTAAAGAACCAATTCTTCAATATCCGGATTTCACAAAACCATTCATCATAACAACGGACGCATCCGATCACGCCATTGGCGGAATTTTGAGCCAAGGCGAAATTGGTAAAGATAAACCCGTTAGTTACACTTCTCGAACTCTTGGAAAACACGAAGTTAATAACTCAGTGATCGAGAAGGAATTATTGGCTATAATTTATTGTGTAAATCATTTCAGACCTTATGTCTACGGCCGTGAGATCTTATTGGTAACGGATCACAAGCCGCTCGTATGGCTTCACTCCGTAAAAGACCCAGCAAATCGCCTTGTGCATTGGCTTGGTCTATAGTAGCCTTGCTAATTATATTTATAAAATTGTATACAAACCAGGGAGGGTAAACAACAATGCTGACGCCCTTTCCCGGAACCCGCCAGTAAAAAATCAGACTGTGCTCATGGTAAAGCATACGCCATGTAAAAGAAAATCCGAATCGCCCATCATTGGCCCTAGTCGGGCAAAAATTGGCAAATCGATTCCTCGCGAAAACAACGATTCGGACTCGGACGATAGATTGTTCGACCCACCAACTGGAAAAAATTCAGCTAAAAAACGAAAACTTACCTTAAATACTGATACGGATACGGAGGGAATCCCCGATCCGTTGGACGGCAACCAAAGGAAAAATCCACCTGAAAAAAGGAAAAAGTTGGCCGACTCCGCGGACAAGGACGATTTCCTCGGTTTCCGAAATTTCCCGATAATTTTACAAACGTCTGGCAAAACGCCTCGTCGTTGGGAAAAAGGAAAAGAATCTCCGAATACCCGGAACCTGGAAGAACCACCTTTGGATCCTCAATCCGTCGAACCGGTAAAAGAAACAACCTTACACACGTCTATTCAAGACGCAAGTCCAGACGACGGAATCACGGAAAACTTTCAAATATCGCAACTTCTAGAAGATCGAGAAATAGCCCCATTTCCTGAGGATTCCTCAATTCCGGAACCCTCAGAACATGGAGAAAACATTGAGAATATCGAGGATCTCACCAAAAGCTTAAGTGACTCAGAAGACAACTCTGTAAATAGCGACATATTTGATAATGAAAGCCCCGAGTATGCATTGCCGAGGGAAAACAGTGAAGTCCAAGGTAGACTCACCATACGCGAAACGCGTGATAATTTGTCCACGTTCCAGGACAATCTCGTCGTCTTCGTCACCACCACCGGGAAACCAATCGATGACGGAGCAAAAGGTCTCCAAACCCAAAATTTGTTTCCCAAAATCGAGGGAACCACGTATTTACGACTCAAGGTGATATACGGAAATTCAAGATGCATATTAGCTATACCGTTATTGGCTAATGTACACGAAAATCTTTTGATCGAGGACCTTGAGGAAGCCCTCGACGCCTTGTAAAACTTTGTCCGCGAAACATCTACGAAACGAATTCATGTCACGAAAACATACACCATCGGAAATGTATCATGGAACGAAATTGAAAACCTCTTGATACGAACGCTAGGCAACGACGAAGTTACGTTGACCATTTGTAAACAACTCATTCAATATCCTCCCGAGCAAAATCGTACTGCAATTGTAGAAGAAAACAACGACGCGTTGGTTGGAGGCCATAAGGGAGTAAATAACACATACAAACGAATCAGAGAAAATTTCTTTTGGAAAAACATGAACAACGCAATTCAAGAGTACATTCAACATTGTAGCGGTTGCCAATTAAAAAAGTTAGTTCGAGTCAAAACTGAGCAGCCCATGGTTATCACCGACACTCCAAGGACGGCCGTCGACAAGGTGGCCATGGACGTGGTCGGACCACTTCCTGTTACGAAGATGGGTAACGAGTACGCGCTGACCATCCAGGATCTTCTCACCAAGTACTCGTTGGCGATTCCGCTGAAAAGGACAACGGTGATCGACATCAGCGAGGCGTTCGTCAAAACTTCATCGCTCGTTTTGGTGCTCCTCGCGCCCTTCTCACCAACCAGGGGGCGAACTGTCGGAGCAGTTTTATGAAGGCCAGCGCGAGGAAATTCAAAATCAAAATGTACCAAACATCAGCCTTCTACCCGCAGTCCAACGGGTCAATCGGAAGGTCTCACCACGTCCTCGCGGAATCCCTGAAACAGTACGTCAACGAAAACAACGATTGGGACGAGCTCATCGAGTTGGCGATGTTTTCTTATAATACGAGCCAGCACGAGGCTACAGGGTATACCCCTCATGAGCTAGTTTTCGGTAAACTGGCCCGCCATCCGTCGGGTCATCAACAAATCGAGGAGCAACAGGATACGACTTATGCTGCATACCTGGAAAAGCTCTTTTCTCGAATTTACGAACTCCATCAACTTGCCGCCGAAAATCTGAAGAAATCCAAGGAGAAATCGAAAACGTATTACGATCGGAGGATTAATCCGCAAACCTTCAAGGTCGGCGACAAGGTTCTCATGTTGAAGGAACCAAAAAGGGGTAAGTTCGGTGACCAATACACCGAACCATGCGAAATTCTGGAAATCTTATCTGGAGGAAACGTAAAGATCGTCTATAAAAATAAACCTCGGGTAGTCCATCCCAACAAATTAAGAGGCACCAATCGTTCTTTCTGTCCACAATCTCAAGAACACTTAACCGGACGGGAACAGATATCGAGTGCAACCCCATGCTGCCTGCCGAATATTGGATCGACGGCACTTGGTATCAGTTCACACCACAACCAGTCGAGGTACCGCATCCTGGACAACTACATCCCGCTTCCATGCCTACGTGGGGATACAACCCCATTGGAAATTTGGCATCGAGCTGAATTTATTCTGACCACGAGATCAACCGGCTGAGGGACAGGATCATGTTCCCTGCTGTAAAACCAGCATTACCCAACACCATCGCAAGGGGTTTCGCAGGACACGACATACTCCCGGGAAGCGTTTCCCTCAAGACACTGATGGACAAGGACGCTCTCCAACACGTGGCTGATAGAAGAATGCACAAAATCTGGGGTGGTATCGAGAAACTCGGGATCATCAGTGCGGGACTGTCCGGGATCCTCGCAATCCTCACCATCATCAAGGCGATCATACAGGCGATATGCACTCCCCAGTCTGTACGGATAGAGTTTCACCGTCCTAGGAGCCATCTGGAACTCGGTGACAAGCCTCCTAATTAGCAGAGCTCACCGCGCTGAACAACGGTCGTCGAAGATTACCTACGACGAACCTCTGGAGCTGGTGTCCATCAATGACAATCGCGACCATCCGACGACGTCGAGGCGTTTGTCGGGCGTCGACCACGCACTCTTGGAGCGGCTCAACGCCGGTCCTCAGCAAAGCTGAAGCATTGCTTTAGACTTTTGGGGGGGAGGTGTTACGTCCTAGCACTCTCGCCCTCCAAATATTCATATCTGGTACGAATTGTAATAATTATTAAGATTTTTTCCTCGCCTAAACGCGCTCATTTATGTTTTTCTTGGGGTACATATTAATCAGAACGACCCATATATGGTCGATTTCACTCAGAAACCCCGTTAAATAAAATATTCATAAATATATCTTCAAATTTAGCACGCGTATATCTACCCGTATACTTTAGGGACAAACAGTTCCCATAATAACTTTACCGCTAAGCTTACCCGTAACTTCAGGGACGAGTACATGGGTGCTCGGATTAACTTAACAAATACCTCATATACACGTACATATCTGTTTGCCTGTACACTTCTGGGACACGCACATGGGTCCCCGGAGTACCATATCATAATGTCTCATATATACATACATATACACGTACCTGCATGCTTCAGGGACATATACAAGATTCCCTGGAGTACCTCCTATAATAATTCCGTACGTCGATTTCCATACATACTTTAGAGACATAAGTCCTCTAACTAACTTCAATGGATTTATATATATATATATATACATACTCTAGGACCTCAGAGTCCTCATGTACCATTTGTATACTCATATGCATACTTCAAAGGCATTAGTCCTCGGAATAAGTTTAACGAATATCTATACATATTATGACGTCCCTGCCACCTAAGGGGAGGGAAAGGGTGAAGCGGGGAAAAAGGGAGCTCAAAAAAATACAAAAAAAAAACCCAAATGAAAATAGCCGAATATAAAGCAAAATAGCAATATTTAATAGCACTAAATAAAAATCAAAACGTCGGAATACAAATTTTGAATATAATTAATT
Organism: Ophion costatus; assembly: GCA_951751655.1. Taxonomy (NCBI): domain Eukaryota; kingdom Metazoa; phylum Arthropoda; class Insecta; order Hymenoptera; family Ichneumonidae; genus Ophion; species Ophion costatus. The sequence goes on along the minus strand of OX632368.1, from coordinate 10,049,044 downwards.
GATAGAATAATAGGGGGAACGCAATTACACTGAGGCGGGGGAAGGGCTCGGACACGCGAGGGTGGCACTCAGTCAAGGGGTCTGTCGCAAGGGGATCGACTCGCGCACTTTGGGGCTACTTCGCAAAACAACAACAAAAAAAAGAAAGGAAACAAAAAAAGCAATATAAACAGCGAGAATAAAAAGAGTAATAATTCGAAAAGCGCTCAAGCTCAAAGATGCTACGGTTCGGTGGGCGCCAGCTCCCTTCGGGGAGCTATTCGCGATCTTCGCTAATACGCGGGGGAAGGGGGGTCACCGGAGGACTCGAATAATTTCACCGGAGTCCGAAATATTAATTCGGACTCTGTGATAAGATTTAACGGCCCTTATAGCGGCTGGCCTTGCTTCGTAGTTGAAGCAAGGCTTTGTTTACCTAGTCGAAGGTCGCCCGTCGGCCGGCTCGGGGCTCGCGCGCGCGGCGAGTATCGTTCTCAACGAGCCGGCGGGCGAAGGAATTCGCCAGGCAAGGGGGGCGTGGGAGTGGGAACCACGATGGGGAGATGCTTGATTTCTGGGGAAAAGGATGGCTCTATTTTACAGGGGGGATAGGGGAGGCGCGGGGAGGGGCACGGGAGCACGCACTGCACGGGGAAACGCTATTTTACACGCATGCAATTAATCTCACTCGGCTTGACAGGGGTGGGGAGACGCGATAAAAAAAAAGACTGAGGGGGAATGCGGGAAATTTGACGGCGGGCGTCGTGAAAAAGGCAAGGGACTTACCGGCGTCGACCCTCGGCTAATCACAAAAAAGGAGGGCTTCTCCTTGACTCGGTCGGCCGGTCGTCCTCCCTCTCTCTCTCTCGCTCACCCACTCTCACACACGCAGAGAATAAGACAACTTAGAAAATGCAATAAAAAAAAAGAAAGGTAGTCGAAAAGAAAACGAAAAGAGAAATGCAAAGAATTAGAAAATGATCGGGGCGCAAAAAAAACTAAAGGACTCAAAGTAATAAAAACTCTACTGGCTCAAATAGGCTCGAAATCTTGGGTGTCGCTCGTACGCAAGGCTCGATGCTAACTACCTAATTCTTCGCGTGCTCGCCACATTCTCGAAATTTTTCCCAAAAGGGTTGCTGGCGTCTCGATGGGGGGGGGGGGCAGCACCTCCCGGGCGGGCGAGGATCTATTTCGCGGGACAGTCGATAACGGGTCGATTTCGGGGTAATGTAGGGCGGGTAATGTAGGACCGGTAATTATCGATTTTCGGGATTTGGGGAAATTGGGCTCCGCTCTATCGGTGACATCAGCGCGACGATGGATGGCAGCAGCGTGCCGGTTGAGGACTCGGTCCAGCGCCGGGCGGCTCTCTCTCTCATACTCGTACGTTGCTCGGGCGGGCGATGCTCTGACTGCTCGGACGGCTTTTTTCCCGCAGCCTCGCGCCGTTGGGCTTGGCGGGGGCTGTCGAGGACTGGCTGCGGATGACTCGGCGCCTCCGCGGGATGGTGGGCTCCCCGCGGGGGGACTGTGGCTCGATGTGGAGAGGAGAGAGGAGCGGGGATCCCCTGCGAGGGAATGACGTGGGCGGCCGGTCCAGGGACGGTTGCTGCCACCTTTCACAGATCTCTTCGAGCGGGGGAGGGGGCTATTCGGGGAGGGGAGGGGAGGGCTGCTGGCGATTATGGCGCGGAGGTCTCCCGCGTCGTCGATGGCCGGGCTTACCTTATTGTACATAATTTTGCGGGCCTCGCGGGGCCACACACTTTCGCGGCTCACCTCTAAAAATCGCCAAAAGAAAAAAAGAAGAAAAGGGGGGGGGGGGGGTGGCAGCGCGTGGGGGGAAGGGAATTAAGGGGTTTTGCGTGAGCCAGCGTCGAAGCCTGACCGATTGTGGCGCAACGTCACAATATATATATCTAAATATATAGATAGATATTCGTTAAAGTTATTTTAAGATAAGTGGAGTTAAGATATATATATCTTAACGTAAGCCTCTCTCGAGTTAAGATATATATATATACAGGGTGTTTCATATTAAATGACCCATCGGGAACTGGCGGATTTAGGGGGGTACCCCGAGTAAACCTGCCAAGGCGTTTTTTGTTCGTCAAATAGTTTTCAAATGAGAGCGATTAGAATTTTGGCGTTCGACTGATTGTTGTAGGACTTGAAGCCTGCCCTTAGCGACGACGCTACTCGAGTGCCGAGTCTGAGCGCGAAACGCGTAGCAGGCAGCGAGCAAGGTAGCTAGGCATCTGTCTCGGTTGCCCGGCCAGTTTGACGTTTCTTGTATCGTCTGCTGTTATTTTCTGTCATCTTGGGGACGCAAGTTCAGAGCGTGCGTTTGACAGGTAACGCGCGCTCTGAACTTGCACGGCTTGAGGAACGCATCATTTGACAGATGACGGCACGGATGATTTGACGTTTTGCGTATCATTCGCGTCGCCGTGACAGGCCGACGGATGTGACATTTGCCGCTTCGTCTTCTGCCTCTCGATGAGTCCGTGCCGAGGCGTGAAGGTTGCCGACATTCAGAAGACGTGTAATTCTACCCGCGAGCGATGATAGGAAATAAGATTGGTCAATGCATTCGTAATCGTTATTTTGGAGATAAATAAAACACAGAACAGTCAATGATTTGGTGTTTTTCAAATTTGGAGGCAACGAGCGAATGTTTTTTTTTCTTATCGTATTGCCGTTATCGTAAAGACTCGACGCGGACGTTTTCATATCGAATCGCGAGTAAATTGTTCAATTTTCATAACGACTTTGATCAAATTGTCCATTCTTAGTTGTTGCGGCAGTGATAACAATTATCACGCCCGATGATATTATTCAATGAGACTTTCTGTTATGATTGTTATCTCAATAAATACAAATTAACAGATTCGGAACCAACCCAATATGTTTGGAGTTTCAAGTACCGAAGTACAGTACGTTTTTTTTTGTTAAGTTTTTTACACAGTTTTATTTAACTTGACTTGGTGTTAGATGCGAAACGCAAAATCGATATTACACCCACTCCCCAATTATGTAGAGCTCTGAAATTTTGCAAACATACATTTGAGGGGTGAAAATGCACGATTCAACGTTAAAAAAAAAAATAAATAAATCAAAAACGACTTTGTGTGAGATGCAAAATGAATAATCGATATTTCGTCCACTTCCCGATTACCTAGAGCTCTGAAATTTTGCAAACATGGATTCGAGACGTGACAGCGCATGATTCGACTTACACAAATACACTTCTTTTTTAAATGACGACTTTCTGTGGAATGCAAAATGGAAAATCGGTACTTTATCCACTTTTCAACTTATTGGAGATCTGAAATTTTGCAAACATGAGACTAAGATGTGACACAAGCTTTCATTTATAGTCGCATATGGGTGACTTGGTAAAAATAATATTTTCTACTTTTTAGCATATTAAGTGAAAGCTCGTTAAAAATTGTTCTCTCACATATAAATGATTTCTATTCACGTTACCGGTATTCTGAATATCCAAATTATCCAGCTGGCGAGTACCCTACTTTTGGGAAAAAACGGTATTTCAAACTTATACAAATAACAAAGATTAAATGCAAGTAGCGACAGCTGGTTCATGCGACTGCGAGCGTTTAAGTGAGCAAAACAGCAAACAGCGCGCTGTATGATCCCTGGACCCTCGGTATACATTCCTGAAATCATCTCTTTGCGATATTATCGGAATGGAGATGAAATCTACCGCGAACTCGTTGTGACCTTGTAGAGTATATCGTATGGATAATGCACGAAGCGTTGTCCGAATTGATTTCATCTTCTATCGCGATCGGGAACGAGATGAATTTATCTCGTTTCAATATCATCGAAAAGGAGATGAAATCAATGGCGAACTCGTCGTGACGGCTTCGAGTATGTCCTACGTACACTAGAAGAATCATTGACAGAATTGATTTCATCTCCGTTCGCGATCGGGAACGAGATGAAATGATATCTTAGCGATATTATCGGAATGGAGATTAAATCAACCGCGAACTCGTTGTGACGTTGTCGAGTATGTCCTATGGATAATGCTCGAATCGTTGTCCGAATGGATTTCATCTCCTATCGCGATCGGGAACGAGATAAATTTATCTCGTTTCAATATCATCGGAAAGGAGATGAAATCAATGGCGAACTCGTCGTAACGTTGTCGAGTGTGTACTATGGATACTGCTCGAATCACTGACAGAATTTATTTCGTCTCCGTTCGCGATCGGGAACGAGATGAATTTATCTCGTCGCGATATTATGGAAAAGGAGATGAAATCAATGGCGAACTCGTCGTGACGTCTTCGAGTGTGTCCTATGGATACTCCACGAATCACTGACAGAATTGATTTTATCTCCGTTCGCGATCGGGAACTAGATGGATTCATCTCGTTCCGATAAAATCGGAAACGAGATGAAATCAACGGCAAACTCTTCGTGACGACTTCGAGTATGTCCTACGGACAGTAGAAGAATCATTGACAGAATTGATTTCATCTCCGTTCGCGATTGGGAACGAGATGAAATCATCTCTTTGCAATATTATCGTAATGGAGATGAAATCAACCGCGAACTCGTTGTGACCTTGTCGAGTATGTCGTATGGATAATGCAGGAAGCGTTGTCCGAATTGATTTCATCTCCTATCGCGATCGGGAACGAGATGAATTTATCTCGTTTCAATATCATCGGAAAGAAGATGAAATCAATGGCGAACTTGTCGTGACGGCTTCGAGTATGTCCTGTGGACACTAGAAGAATCATTGACAGAATTGAATTCATCTCCGTTCACGATCGAGAACGAGAAGAAATCATCTCTTTGCGATATTAGCGGAATGGAGATGAAATCAACCGCGAACTCGTTGTGACGTTGTCGATTATGTCCTATGGATAATGCACGAATCGTTGTCCGAATTGATTTCATCTCCTATCGGGATCGGGAACGAGATGAATTCATCTCGTTTCAATATCATCGGAAAGGAGATGAAATCAATGGCGAACTCGTCGTCACGTTGTCGAGTGTATCCTATGGATACTGCACGAATCACTGACAGAATTGATTTCATCTCCATTCGGGATCGGGAACGAGATGAATTCATCTCGTCGCGATATTGTCGAAATGGAGATGAAATCAACCGCGAACTCGTTGTGACCGTGTCGAGTATATCATATGGATAATGCACGAATCATTGTCCGAATTGATTTCATCTCCTATCGCGATCGGGAACGAGATGAATTTATCTTGTTTCAATATCATCGGAAAGGAGATAAAATCAATGTGCGAACTCATCGTGACGGCTTCAAGTATGTCCTACGTACACTGGAAGAATCATTGACAGAATTGATTTCATCTCCGTTCACGATCGGGAACGAGATGAAATCATCTCGTCGCGATATTATCGAGAAGGAGATGCAGTCAATGGCGAATGCGTCGTGACGTCGTCGAGTGTATCCTATGGATACTCCACGAATCACTGACAGAATTGATTTTATCTCCGTTCACGATCGGGAACTAGATGCATTCATCTCGTTCCGATATAATCGGAATCGAGATGAAATCAAAGGCAAACTCTTCGTGACGGCTTCGAGTATATCCTACGGACAGTAGAAGATTCATTGACATAATTTATATAATCTCCGTTCGCGATTGGGTACGAGATGAATTTATCTCGTTCCCAATCGCGATAGGAGATGAAATCAATTCGGACAACGATTCGTGCATTATCCATAGGACATACTCGACAACGTCACAATGAGTTCGCGGTTGATTTCATCTATTCCGATAATATCACAAAGAGATGATTTCATCTCGTTCCCGATCGCGAACGGATATGAAATCAATTCTGTCAATGATTCTTCTAGTGTCCGTAGGACATACTCGAAGCCGTCACGCCGAGTTCGCCATTGATTTCATCTCCTTTCCGATTATATTGAAACGAGATAAATTCATCTCGTTGCCGATCGCGATAGGAGATGAAATCAATTCGGACAACGATTCGTACATTATCCATACGACATACTCGACAAGGTCACAACGAGTTCGCGGTTGTTTTCATCTCCATTCCGATAATATCGCAAAGAGATTATTACATCTCGTTCCCGATCGCGAACGGAGATGAAATCAATTCTGTCAATGATTCTTCTCGTGTCCGTAGGACATACTCGAAGCCGTCACGACGAGTTCGCCATTGATTTCATCTCTTTTCCGATGATATTGAAATGAGACAAATTCATCTCGGTCCCGATCGCGATAGGAGATGAAATCAATTCGGACAACGATTCGTGCATTGTCTATACGGCATACTCGACAAGGTCACACCGAGTTCGCAGTTGATTTCATCTCCATTCCGATAATATCGCAAAGAGATGATTTCATCTCGTTCCCAATCGCGAACGGAGATGAAATCAATTCTGTCAATGATTCTTGTACAGTCCGTAGGACATACTCGAAGCCGTCACGAAGAGTTTGCCATTGATTTCATCTCGTTTCCGATTATATCTGAACGAGATGAATCCATCTAGTTCCCGATCGCGAACGGAGATAAAATCAATTCTGTCAGTGTTTCGTGGAGTATCCATAGGATGAACTCGACGGCGTCACTACGAGTTCACCATTGAATTCATCTCCTTTTCGATAATATCGCGACGAGATGATTTCATCTCGATCCCGATCGCGAACGGAGATGAAATCAATTCGGACATCGATTCGTGCATTATCCATACGATATACTCGACAAGGTCACAACGAGTTCGCGGTTGATTTCATCTCCTTTTCGACAATATCGCGACGGGATGAATTCATCTCGTTCCCGATCGCGAACGGAGATGAAATCAATTCTGTCAGTGATTCGTGCAGTATCTATATGATACACTCGACAACGTCACGACGAGTTCGCCATTGATTTCATCTCCTTTCCGATGATAGTGAAACGAGATAAATTCATCTCGTTCTCGATCCCGATCAGAGATGAAATCAATTCGGACAACGATTCGGGCATTATCCATAGGACATACTCGACAACGTCAGAACGAGTTCGCGGTTGATTTCATCTCCATTTCGATAATATCGCAAAGAGATGATTTCATCTCGTTCCCGATCTTGAACGGAGATTAAATGAATTCTGTCAATAATTCTTCTAGTGTCCGTAGGACATACTCGAAGCCATCACGACGAGTTCGCCATTAATTTCATCTCCTTTCCGATGGTATTGAAACGAGATAAAGTCATCTCGTTCCCGATCGCGAACGGAGACGAAATCAATTCTGTCAGTGATTCGTGCAGTATCCATAGTACACACTCGACAACGTCACGACGAGTTCGCCATTGATTTCATCTCCTTTCCGTTGATATTGAAACGAGATAAATTCATCTCGTTCCCGATCGCGATAGGAGATGAAATCCATTCCGACAACGATTCGTGCATTATCCATAGGACATGCTCGACAACGTCACAACGAGTTCGCGGTTGATTTCATCTCCATTCCGATAATATCGCAAAGAGATGATTTCAGGAATGTATAAATCGACGAATGATTTCAGAAATGTTGGACCGAGGGTCCAAGGATCATACGGCGCGCTGTCTGCTGTTTTACTCACTTAAAAGCTCGCAGTCGGATGAACCCGCTGTCGCTACTTGAATTTAATGTTTGTTATTTGTATAAGTTTGAAATACTGTTTTTTCCCAAAATTAGGGTACTCGCCAGCTGGATAATACGGATATTCAGAATACCGGTAACATGAATAGAAATCATTTATATGTGAGAGAACAATTTTTAACGAGCTTTCACTCAATATGATAAAAAGTAGAATATATTATTTTTACCAAGTCACCCATATGCGACTATAAATGAAAGCTTGTGTCACATCTTAGTCTCATGTTTGCAAAATTTCAGAGCTCCAAACAGTTTAAAAGTGGATAAAGTACCGATTTCCCATTTTGCATTCAACAGAAAGTCGTCATTTAAAAAATAAATGTATTTTATGAATTCGAATCAAGCGTTGTCACGTCTGGGATCCATGTTTGCAAAATTTCAGAGCTCTACGTAATCGGGAAATGGACGAAATATCGATTATTCATTTTGCATCTCACACAAAGTCGTTTTTTATTAATTTATTCATTTTTTTAACGTTGAATCGTGCATTGTCACTTCTAAAATGTATGTTTGCAAAATTGCAGAGCTCTAAGTAGTTGGGAAGTGGGTGTAATATCGATTTTCCGTTTTGCATCTAACACCAAGTCAAGTTAAATAAAACGTTGTAAAAAAGTAAACAAAAAAAACGTACTGTACCTCGATACTTGAAACTCGACATATTGGGTTGGTTCCGAATCTGTTAATTTTTATTTATTGAGATAACAATCATAACAGAAACTGTCATTGAACAATATCATCGGGCGTGATAATTGTTATCACTGTCGCAACAACTAAGAATGGACGATTTGATCAAAGTCGTTATGAAAATTGAACAATTTACTCGCGAGTCGATATGGAAACGTCCGCGTCGAGTCTTTACGGTAACGGCTATACGAAAATAAAAAAAACCATTCGCTCGTTGCATCCAAATTTCAAAAACACCAAATTAATGACCGATCTGTGCTTTATTTCTCTCCAAAATAAACATTTCGAATGCATTGAACAAACTTATTTCCTATCATCATCGCTCTCGGGTAGAATTATAAGTCTTCTGAATGTCTGCAACCTTCACGCCTCGGCCCGGACTCACGGAGCGGCAGGAGACGAAGGGGCAAATGTCACATCCGTCGGCCTGTCACGTCGACGCGAACGATACGCAAAACGTCAAATCATCCGTGCCGTCATCTGTTAAACGGTGCATTCCTCAAGCCGTGCAAGTTCAGAGCGCGCGTTACCTGTCAAACGCACGCTCTGAACTTGCGTACGCAAGATGACAGGAAATAATAGCAGACGATACAAGAAACGTCAAACTGGCCGGGCAACCGAGACAGATGCCTAGCTGCCTTGCTCGCTGCCTGCTACGCGTCTCGCGCTCAGACTCGGCACGCGAGTGGCGTCGTCACTAAGGGCGGGCTTCAAGTCCTACAACAATCAGTCGTTTTCAAATGAGAGCGATTCTAATCGCTCTCATTTGAAAACTATTTGACGGAAAAAAACGCCTTGGCAGATTTACTCGAGGTACCCCCATAAACCCGCCAGTTCCCGATGGGTCACTTAATATGAAACACCCTGTATACATATACGTACTCCATGCGCTTCAGGGACATGAACCCGAGTCCCGAGGCAATAATAGATACATATCCACTTTCATGGATACTTCGGGGACATAAATCCTCATAGTAACACGTATAAATATACATATATATATACATACTCGGTATACTCCTGGGACATCCAAGAGAGTCTCCGGAGTACGAATAATAATATTAATACATATACGTACATGTATATTTCGGGGATATTCACGAGTCCTCGAACTAGTATCCAACATACATATGTATATTCGTGTTGACCATAACACAATGGTCCTAGAAATAAGGAATATTGTCATATCCATATTATGTATATATTAGGGACGTGATAGTCCTCGAATAACTCGCGAAACTGTTCCCAAGCGGTCAGCTTCATCACGAGTTTTCTCACAGACCTCCTCGGAGCTTGGCTCCCACGTAGTCAGCACATCCTGCTGATAACGAAAAATATTCATTTCATTGCCCATGTATAACTCGAGAATAATAACGTTATCAGTGCTAATATTCGGTTAAATGGGGACCGAGCTCGAGAGCGAGGGTAATGACGCCAAGCCCGTTGTCTCAGAGACAAAGAGGGCGAGGATACATATTGCGCTCCGGGAGCTGGCCAGTCAGTTCCGTCCGGTCTCTCTAGCAGCGCGCATCGCAAAGTCGACGCTCTGAAAACCAGTACATTTATTTTATCTTATATTCTTTTCGATTTTACCCCGGTCTCTTTAACAGTGTCACTATAAGTCTCTGTAAAACCGGTATTAATTGTTGAAATAAAAATAAAAGTAAAAGGAAACATAACAAGTCAAACACTGCAACGAATAACTTACGAAATTTATATTATTTTCTATATTGAATGTAACTACGCTTATTTACGTGTAAAATACACAATTGTCTATATGACCTTTGATTTCTTCGCGCTATTAAAATCACGCAAAATACGGCGACCGCGCAAAGGTGTAACATTTTTTCGAGCAAATAATTAACATATATTTGCCTGTCGGTCGTGCGTGCCAACACGCAACGTATAAATCATCGTAGTGCATTTCTTTCTCTCTCTCTCTCTCTCTCTCTCTCTCTCTCTCTCTCTCTCTCTCTCTCTCTCCCTCTTCCTCTCGCTCGCCCCATTTTTCCTAACGCACGTATTCGTCTCACCTATAAAATCATACGTGTCCAAAATTGGACAAATCTTGAAGTGTTTTACGAGGCTTGGGAAAGTTGACGCACGAACACGCCACATCCGCTGACTCGCCATAATCTGGCAGGCTAGCGACTGGCACGGTTAACCCGGTGCTTAGTGTTCGGACGTCGATTTCCCTCGACCTTGATATTTGTATTCGCGGCTGGCCGCCAATCGCCGTAACCGGGCGGAGGTGGAGCTAGACGTAGCGAGTCGACGGTGCCGTAATCTGGCACGCACTAGACTCGCTCAGCGAACCAAATTTAGTTTCATATTAATCTGTACCTATGCGTTAGACGAGTACGTTTCCCAATACATTCGCTCAGCAAATAACATACCACATCTGTCCAAAATCGGACGTATACCCAGGGTACTTCCCGGGAAATTCGGAAGATTTGCCGCCCGAACACGCCACATCCGCCGACCCGCCGTAATTCGGTAGGTCAGCGACTGGCACGGTGGTCACACCGGTGCTTAGTGTTCGGGCGTCGGCTTCCGTCATTCTCAACATTTGTTCTCGCGGCTCGCCGCCAATAGCCGTAACCGGGCGGAGGTGGAGCCAGACGTAGTGAGTCGACGGTGCCGTAACCTGGCACGTCTTGCACTCACTCAGCGGTTCAAATAATTATAAAATCTATATATGTATATTTTTATTTCGAAGCGAACGTATCCCTCATAAAATTAATCTACTCCTCGTAGTCCCCGACTGCTCCCAAAAACATCGGCATCACCGGACCATCGCAGTCGCACGAGCACCGGGTACCCGTCTGGGCAACGACAGGTCGGGTCGAGCTGGAACATCTTGGCGATTCTTGGACAAATTCCGTCACACGGTCGAGTAAAATTGACCCGCTACGGACCGCCGCTCCTTCTCGCCAAGGTAAGCACCATTTCACGCTACTTTTTTATTCGCTTACCTGTCGCTCAATGCGTCAAATTATACACAAACGACTTTACCAAGCGCCTATCCCAAGTGGGCACATTCCCGCTTAAACGTGGCGCTTTTCGTCTCCGACGGTAACTTACCTTTCAGAATTTGCATTTATGAATGGGAAGTGTGCCACGAACGTACGGATTATAGTAAATTAAGTCATATGACTTAATTTATTATCATCCGTACGTGCGTGGCACACTTCCCATTCGTAAATTCAAATTCTGAAAGGCAAATTAAAAGACGATTAATTATCGATTAAAAATAGGATCCACGACGTAACACCGAGTTTATCATTGATTTCATCTCGTTCCTGATCGGGAGAGGGGATCGTGTAAGCAGAGGTAAAAGCTGCGAATACAACGACTGCTCCTTTGAGCACGTGTTAAAGATGAAATCAACGGCTCGGTTGATACATTCGCGTACTTGTCGCCATAACCCCGTCATACTCGTTTTGAGCTGCATCGATTTCATCTCTGGTCCAGTAAACGATTCAGAAGACGTGGATGGTCTGTCGCCGAAACGGAGCTCGGACGATTGCCACTCAGTTCCTAGCGAACAGTGGTGAAATCGATTCACTCAATCATTTTTCTAGTATCCATATCACATTCTCGAAACCATCCCGTCGAGTTTGTCGTTGATTTTATCTCGTTCTCGATCGGGAGAGTGGATCATGTAAGCACAGATAAAAGCTACGAATACAACGATAGCTCCTTTGAGCGCGTGTTAAAGATGAAATCAACGGCTCGGTTGATACATTCGCGTACTTGTCGCCATAACCCCGTCATACTCGTTTTGAGCTGCATCGATTTCATCTCTGGTCCAGTAAACGATTCCGAAGACGTGGATGGTCTGTCGCCGAAACGGAGCTCGGACGATTGCCACTCAGTTCCTAGCGAACAGTGGTGAAATCGATTCACTCAATCATTTTTCTAGTATCCATATCACATTCTCGAAACCATCCCGTCGAGTTTGTCGTTGATTTTATCTCCTTCTCGATCGGGAGAGTGGATCATGTAAGCACAGATAAAAGCTACGAATCCAACGATAGCTCCTTTGAGCGCGTGTTAAAGATGAAATCAACGGTTCGGTTGGTACATTCGGGTAGTTGTCGCCGTAACCCCGTCATACAGTGAAACCCCTCATAGCGTACACTCTCATAGTGTACGCGGGCGGAGCGTCAGGACGCAGTAGGTTGGTTGGAGGGGGATTGAGCAGGGCCGTCGCACATACACTCCAGAACGGCGCTTAAGAGGGGTGACCGTAATTTTTTTTAAACGTGTTTTGGGAGAAGTTTCATTTGCGCTTCAATGTTGTCAAATTTTTCATATTGAAAATATTTTACTTTGTCAATAACATGTATGATGAAGTGATAACATTTTATATGCACAAGGCGTATTAAAAGCAACTATTTCGTTAAAAATAATACTCTCTAAACACATACGTTTTCTTTTTCGTAATGTAAATAAAGCTTTGATGCAGCGGAGTTTTTTTTACGGTTTCAAGAGTTTTTAAGGCTCATTTTTTTATCGTTCTGCAACGCGACTCTAATCACAGCGCGAATTTTTCTCAGCTCGTGCAAACTCTTAGGATTACAATTTTTCTCTGATTCCAACCACCTTGAAATGATTTTAACTGAAGCAAGAGCATCTTTCGCTGTTGGCTTCTCCAATAGAGTTTCGTCGTCCTCATCTGCAGTATCTGAGACATCTGCTGTAGTATGATTCAGTTCTCGCTAGCAACCTGAAGTCTGGAATATAATTTCAAAAAACGTGCACGTTATTAGAAAATAGTATACCAATTATGTATACACACGTCGGGCGGATACAACTGTAAATTCAAAGAAACCAGCGCTATTTCATTAAACTTTGTCACCGAATTCCCTAATTCGCAGAACGACCGAATTCGCGAAGATAATAAAGACTATGTAACAAACTTCGAATGCTGTACGAGCTAGAATCTCCTCGTCGGATAAAATTTGCTAGCCCGGGTCATTTCGATCATTATTCAGCCATGCCGCGGTACCATCTTCGTCGCATCCACCACAACCGGGTATACAATGAAGTATTCGCAACGTTTCCGAAACATTCATAGCGTCCTCAGTAGGCGCTGAGATTGCGCGTTCGAGATGCCTATGTTCAACGGCTTCCATGCTTTTCGGATATTTTCTGCCGTCACGGTATCCCATGCATCTGATACCATGTAACAACAATCTTTCACAGTAAAGCTTTTCAGTAACTGCAATACGCTTTCTTCACTATCTTCAAGAAGAAGTTCGCTGAGAACGTTTTTCTTGTACAGGGTGCGCCAGAGAAACTTACTTATTTGAAAAAATTCCCGCGCGGTGAGTTGGGCGGGTAGAGGTGCGAGAGGGGGCGCATCTGGAGGGGGAAGTTCCCAAGTTTGTTTCTCCCTCCAGTCAGTTGCCATCATGCTCTGGTCTAGAGAGCAGCGGGCCTTCGCAGTCGAGAGCTTCTTTTCTAACGGTCGCTTTGAAGCGACTCGCGACTCGGTCCGCGCTCGCTTTGAAGTTCCTCCTCGCAGACTCGTTCCTGGCCGTAATTCGATTCTGTCATGGGTTAACTCATTTCGGGAGTGTGGAAGTGTCGCTAAACCCAGAAATGGACTTCAACGGACCATCAGAACTCCGGAAAATGTCGAAAGAGTGAGGCAGTCAGTTGTGCGTTCTCCCCGGCGTTCGGTTCGCAAACACGCAGCTGCTATGGTAATTTCTGACACCACTGTTCGACGAATTCTCCATGAAGACCTTCAATTTCATCCCTATAAATTGGCTGTTGTGCAAGAATTAACTGAACGCGATTTTGTTGCCCGTCAAAATGCATGTGAAATGCTGGTTGATAACCTGCCTGAAGACGCGGTCGTTTTTTTCAGTGACGAGGCTCACTTCCACATTTCCGGCTGCGTCAACAAGCAAAACATGCGTTATCGGTGTGGTGTAAATCCACGTGAGCTTCACCAGAAGCCCCTTAATTGTGAGCGAGTTACTGTCTGGTGTGCGATGTCGGTAATGGGAGTAATTGGTCCTTATTTTTTTTAAGAAAACGAACGCGCAGTTACCGTGAATGGAGCTCGTTACAGGAACATGATCGAGGAATTTTTTCTTCCATGACTCGAAGAAATGAACGTTAGGAACGTGTGGTTTCAGCAAGATGGAGCCACAGCACACACAGCACGAGACTCAATGAATTGTTGCGACAACATTTCCCCGACCGCCTCATCTCTCTCAGAGGCGATCTCCAATGGCCGGCACGCTCTCCAGATTTGACTCCATGCGATTTCTTTTTATGGGGTTATTTGAAATCTCTGGTTTATGTCGATCGACCACGGACCATTGCACACCTCAAGAACAACATTCGCGACGCCATTGCCAACATACCGATTGATATGCTGCAAAGAGTGGATACGAATTTAAAAAATCGACTTCATCAGTGTATGCGCAATGGGGGTCGCCATTTATCCGATGTCATTTTCAAGACTACATGAAAAAAAAATTGGGATATTGTATTCTCAAATTAAAAAAAATTTTAAACAATAATTGAAGTACTTTTGTTTTTATTGACCTTTCAAATAAGTAAGTTTCTCTGGCGCACCCTGTACATTCGTTTTAATTTTTCAATCACCCCTTGATCCATTGGCTGCATTATCGCTATGACATTTGGGGGAAAGAATTCAACGACGAAATCAGGATAAGCAGCAATGCACTCTGGTGATAGCTTGTGCGATGGCGCGTTGTCAACCAGCAAACCGACTTTTCCTCTTCTGCCCGTACGTCGCTGCTCCTCTTGAACTTCCGGGACAAAGCACTCGGTAAACCATTCTTCAACCAACTCCCGATCCATCCAACTACTTTTTTGATTTTTGTAAATTATGGGTAAAGTAGTCACATGTTTGAAGCAACGGGAGTTCTTGGATTTCCCTATGACTAGGATTTTCAATTTATGCATGATAGTGATGCGATCCTTCATCACTTTCCGACCTCGTGCAGTCTGCTCAGACTGACTTGCAAGTGTTTTGTTGGGCAGTAACTTCCACTGCAAGCCACTCTCATCGGCGTTATAAATATTTTCGGGATCGTATCCTTTTTCTTCCATTTCCGCAGTAAAACGACGAAGAAATTGTTGGCCAGCTTCGACATCACTTGAGAGGCTTTCTCCTTGAACACTTAATTGACGAATCCCATGTCGCTCTTTAAATCTGGAATGCAAGATATCAAAGTTGAATTATTCACGGTTTTCTTGAATCTCATCAGTAGAAAAATAATCATAATTCAAAGCCGAAATATATCAGATACAATACAAACAATATTTTTTTTAATTGTTATTCAATCTAAGCAACCTATATTGATCAAAGAGAAGCTATAAGATATCATTCAAGTAACATAATTTCTAGTCGAAAGTTAAACGCAGACTGTTTTTTATAAATCAGGCTTCAAGTTTGTTTTAATTTTTTTTTCATGCATACAACACTCAAAAGATTTGTCAGAGAGATAATGAAATAACTATTTCAAACTATCTTGTAAGGAATTTCATTATTCGAAGCTTTCGCTGTGTTTTGCACAAAGAAATCGAAAATTTTCATTGACAAATCTCTCATCGCTAGAGTTAAGCTACTGCGTCTCTTGTGTTTTCACAGCGAAACTACAGATCTTGAATTTTCAGATCAGCGAATAAATTCTGCAGTCTTCATTTCACTATAAGTATGGTATCAAATGAAGCTTGAGAGTATAAGATATCAATAAGAAAATTTGTCAATAATTGCTAGTTAATTGAAATTGCACAAAAATTATCTACATCCATGGGACTTCACAGCTATTAAAATAATTCTTCCCTCCACAGCCAACCGTTGCTGGCTTGAAAATTCGCAGGACCCTTCAGCATGCGATTGATTTGAATCGCTTTCATTTGCAGGATTGGGCCTGACACCGGCTCTCCTAGTAAACGTTTCTGATGAAACCATTTGAATAATGCAGCATTGAGAGGCTGGTTTTCCATGCTGTTCATTCGTTTCTTCTTGAGTGAACCTTCCTTGTCAGTTATTATTGAGCCATATTCCTCCAGTTCTTTTCTTTTGCCTTTAATGCGACAAATAGTTGGTTGGGTGACGTTATACTCAGCAGCCAGTTTCGTCACTGATTCTCCTTTCTCCAGCCTAGCTAGAATTTCTAATTTTTCAGAAAAATCTAGTCGCCGGTAGTTATCATTTTTGCTCATAGCGATTTTGTTTAAACAATGCTAAAAATAATCATTTCAAGGTTAAAATTTCGTTGTAAACAAGAAGGTTTTTTCGAGGTTATGTCTACCTGAACTATTAGTATTTTCGTATTAATAACACAAATCGCGTATCAGCGAAAATGTTCACAGTGAATAATTGATTTTTATTATATGTAAATAATTACTTACTTTTTATATATACGATATCCACGATGTTATACGATGTTGTCGCGGTTTTGTTTACAAAATCTCATACCGGCACGAGCGAACACGGGGTCTGCAGTCACGGCACTGCACGAGTGTCAAGGAAGGGGAATGGTGGGGATAGCAGTCGATCGACTACAGCCGGTTCTGGCTCGCGATTGGTACTTCAGATAGCGTACATTGTCTCCCTATTACGTATGCTATGAGAGGTTCCACTGTACTTGTTAGGAGCTGCATTGATTTCATCTCTGGTTCAGTAAACGATGCCGAAGACGTAGATGGTCTGTCGCCGAAACGAAGCTCGGACGAATGCCACTCAGTTCCTAGCGAACAGAGGTGAAATCGATTCTCTCAATAATTTTTCTAGTATCCATATTACACCTTCGAAACCATCCCGTCGAGTTTGCCGGTGATTTCATCTCGTTCTCGATCGGAAGAGTGGATCATGTAAGCAGAGGTATAAGCTGCGAAGGCGATAGCTCCTTTGCGTACGTGTAAAAAATTGCATGAACGGATCGATTGGTACATTCGGATAGTTGTCACCATAACCCCGTCATACTCATCACAAACTGCATCGATTTTATCTCTGGTTCAGTAAACGATACCGAAGACGTGGATGGTCTGTCGCCGAAACGGAACTTGGACGATTGCCACTCAGTTCCTAGCGAACAGAGGTGAAATCGATTCTCTCAATCATGTTTTTAGTATCCATATCACATTCTCGAAACCATCCCGTCGAATTTGTCGTTGATATCATCTCGTTCTTGATCGGGAGAGTGGATCATGTAAGCAGAGGTAAGAGCTACGAATGCAACGATGGCTCCTTTGAATACGTGTTAAGGATGAAATCAATGGCTCGGTTGGTACATTCGGCTAGTTTTCACTATAACCCCGTCATACTCGTCATAAACTACATCGATTTCACCTCTGAGTCAGTAAACGATGCCGAAGACGTAGGTGGTCTATCGCCGAAACGGAGCTCGGACGATTGCCACTCAGTTCCTAGCGAACAGAGGCTAAATCGATTCCCTCAATAATTTTTTTAATACAACGATTGCTCCTCTCTGTACGTGATGATTGACGTGTCAATGATGACATGGGGCAATTGATACTTTCAAATAGTTTTCCACATAATATCGTCATACTCGTCATACACTCTATTAATTTCATGTCTGGTTCAGTAAACGATGTTCAAAACGTGGATGAAACCATCACTGAAACGGAAATCGGACGATTGCCACATAGTGCCTAGCGAATGAAGTTTAGCTCACTTGTGTTCTTAATAACGATTACTTTCGAAACAACCCGGTTCTTCTTTTTTTTACGGATAAAATGATTTGAAAAGATTGAGAGAAAATATAAGTTCTTTCCGGAACATTTAAAATTGAAAGTTTCGCTCTTTTCGAGATGGTTGAGAAAAAAATGTAATATTTTTCCACTCAATCATCGACATCTCCGGAACAAAAAAGCGCCAATACAAAAATCAAATTAAAGCCATTTAATCAGCTTTTCTGGCCCTGGTATTGAGAACTTTGAAAAAAATGTCAATTCCGTGCACTCGTTCAAAATAATTTTTAAAAATATCTTTTTGCTTTTGGCATATTTCATTTGTCTGCTCCTTGAAGAAAGCTCAAAAAAAAAATTGACTGCAAGGCTTGATAACTAGAGACTTGAAGCTTATAAATGCTATGTTTCCATTTCAATAAGACCATTTGTCCACGTTATGAATGGCGAGTCAGAATCCGAAAACACCCCCACACACATATACATTTTTATCCGACTCTCTATTTTCAGAACAAGCTAAATCGTAAAAACAATTTTTTTTAAGAGAAAGAAAAATTGGATATAATCATTTTTCACTCTTTTTCAAAGCAATGCATCGTTTCGATACTGACATATCATTATTCTGCTGTTTGGAAGTCCGTCTTGAAGGCGGTGACATTTCCTATCTTCAGAACTGACACATCTGTCGTTGCAGTACCATGCCTTCGCGCGCGGCTTCGTATGGCGGGAAAAGCGTAAAGAATTTCCCGAAGAACATTCTGACGAACGAGGAAATCTTAAGCCGCATAGTAATTTTCTTCGCTAACAGCATTGATTTTGCTGCAAAAGGCGTTTCGGCCGAAATTTAAAAAAAAAAATTTCAGTGACACATACGCGATTTCGGCAAACAAAAAAAGAGTACAATACATCCGAAATTTTTTGAACCAACATCGTCGCACCATCACCTTTTTTATTGGCGTGCACAAGATTCGGCGAGAAACTTCAGAAGGGTCAAAATTGTAAGTACAATTAACACTTCGTCTGTAAACGTTTTTCCGGTACCTTCCATAGTCCGCGAACCGGGGTATTTCAAGCCCTGTCGTTTTCTATATCGCCCCTTAATACATTAAAAAAATTCTTTAAAAAGCCATGCTACTTCAAAAAACATCCATTTTGCGGTTCCAATCATAACATCATAGAAAAATGTCTTCTTTATACATTTGTTTTGGTATAAACGAAGAAATAAGGAAAAAAGTTTAGTTGATTTTGAATGACGAAGAAAAGTTTTTTACAGTTGCAGTTTCGAAGAAGTCGGACGGGCAATGCGCCGCGTCATTTTGGATGGCCCGGAAACAGATCGTGTGTCAGAAAGGTATTTATTTATTTGTTGACGATTTTCTCATAAGAATTCATGTGTACATATAATACACTGACACAATAAAATTAAGGAGCAAGAAAAGTTGACCATTTTTTTCGCGTTTTTCGAAAGACGGCGCGTTTTTCGAAAGGCTAACTTCGTCAAAAATAGTCGTACAAAAAAAAAGGATTTTAAAGCCTGAAGTTTCTAGTTTTCAGTTCTGACAATGATTTTTTTTTTAGAATCACTGATTGCGCGGTCGGAAGAAATATCACGACAAACAAATTTTGCAAATTTTTACGCTTTTCAAAGTTTTGCACAGGTGTCGGAGACTTTTTCGGACTAAACCTATATCAAGGTCATTGAGCCCATTCAATTCACGTTAATTTGCTTTTTTTTATCTCCGTACGACCATTTTTCGCTGCGATATCGCCTTTGAATGAAACAACACCCTGATGAGTCTTCAGTCATCGATATCTCAGGAACTAATGGTCGTACGGGAATTCGACCGGCAGTTTTGGAAACGTGAATACATACTCTAAAAGCTCTGATTATTATTGTAGTGAAAATTTTTATTTTTCATCTCTGCCATCAGTTTTAAAAAAGTACAAAATAACTATGTTTTCTTGGTTTTTATAAAATCCACCTCTACTTTGCAAATATTGCGATAAAACACTAATGTTTATGGACGGTCATTCAGCTCAATATGTTCCCAAGAGCCATGCAACATTCCAAATTGATCCGTTCATCGGTCTTTCTTGACCGATTGACCAAAATTTGAAAAAAACAATTAAGGGAGCAAGTTTCCTCCCTCTCAGACATCATTTCACGATTATTAAGAGGACAAAAAATCATTACTTTTCGTACAATTGGGTAATGAGTACGCATCAAACGTTGGAAAAAAACCCTGAAAATCATATTGACTAAAAACGTTCGATAAAAGAAAATGTTAATAAAAAAAAATGTTGAATTTTTTTTTTATAAAAAAATCCAATTCGATTGAAATTTTTTTTGAATGGTGACATTTTTGGTCGAATCAACATTGTACCGCGAGCATTAGAATTACCCAAAGCGTACCACTCTCGCAACTTGAGCTTCCGTTAAATATCGTCTGACCATGATTACTTAAGAATATGAGTTTTCGTATCATAATCATTACAATTTACAGATACTAAATATTCTTTCTTCGACAGTTTTGAAACGTCTCAACAGTCAAAACTACTACTCATTTTCCAAACAACCGAAACAAACCCAAATTACGTTGATTTGAAAAAAATGTCAACATTTAAAAAAAATCGAATTTGATTTAGAAAAAAAATTGATATCGATTTTTTTATTTTAAAAAAATGTCAACATTTTTTTTCGAAATTTTTTAGGCAACATGATTTTTAGGGTTTTTTTTCCAACATTTAATTGGTACTCAATACCCAATTGTGCGAAAAGTAATGAAAAGTTTTTTCATGACTTTTCAGGTACTTTTTTAAAACTGACGGCAAAAATGATTTTTCTTTCATTACAATAATAATTAGAGCTTGTAGAGTATGTATTAACGTTTCCAAAACTGCCGGTCGAATTCCCGTACGACCATTAGTTCCTGAGATATCGATGACTGAAGACAAAAGACGTTTTTTCATTCAAAGGCCGATATCTCAGCGAAAAATGGTCGTGGGGAAATCTAAAAATAAGCAAATCGGAGTGAATTTAATGTGCTCAATGGCCTTGATATTGGTTAAGTCCGGAAAAAATCTCCGAAACCCGTGCCGAACTTTGAAAAACGTAAAAATTTGCAAATTTTTTTTATCGTGATATTTCTTCCGACCGCGCAATCAGCGATTCTAAAAAAAAAAATCATCGTCAGAACTCAAAACTAGAAACTTCAAGCTGCAAAATCCTTTTTTTTGTACGACCATTTTTGTTACAGCCGTTCGAAAAACACGAAAAAATGGTCAACTTTTCTTGCTCCGTTATTTTTTTGTGTCAGTGTATAACTAAGAAATACCTACACTTTTCTCTCGTACCTGTGATTTTAGTCACAATGGGATAACTGTTCGTTCCAGCGAAGAGGGACAGTTGGGGATACGTTCGGAAATTGATGGCGAACTGGTAAGCATACGAAACGTAATTTGCCCTAGAGCGATTAAGGCGTCTGGCCACCTTGGCCGATCGAAAAATGGGTATATTCGAAGAAAAATAATAAACTCAAAAGTATAGGCCGGAATATTTTTATTTTTTTACACAACGTCAGAAAGGGCCTTAATAATAACGTTAATAAATTTCCGTTCAAAATATTTAAAAATGGCTCCGTTATGCACATTGCCGCGGAGGCCCTCCACACGATACGCGCGGTCGTTGTCCCTACTGTTATCTGGTCATGTCACATTTGAAAAAAAATCAGCTAATGAGCTGATTTTGATGAAATTTTTTTTCATGGTCGAAAAAATTATGGTGGGCCATAATTTCGGTGAAAAATACAAATTTTTTTCTTTGGCTCACTATAATTTTTTTAATGGTCGAAAAAAACCACTACGCTACATTGTAGCGACACTACTCACGAATGAGCTGATTTTTTGTCAGATGTGACATGACCGGGTAACATTTGGGACAACGACCGCGCGTATTGTTGCCTCCGCGGCAATGCGCATAACGGAGCCATTTTTAAATATTTTGAACGGAAATTTATTAACGTTATTCTTAAAGCCCCTTCTGACGTTGTGTAAAAAAATAAAAATATTCCGGCTCATACCTTCGAGTTTATTATTATTATTTTTTAATCTACCCATTTTGCGATCGGCCAAGGTGGCCAGACGACTCAAACGAATCTTTGGTCGGGGATGATGACTTCGAATTCCTACGTATCGCTACGAAAAAGAATCATTCTCTTTCAGTGCGTAGGTTTTTCTGAAACGGGAAGTTGCGGAGCGCTGGAGGGCCTGAAAAATTTATTAGAAAAAGAGGAAAAATAAAACACGAAGACAATAAAACGTTCTTACAATGTTGAGAATACAGAGCCTCCAGTGAGCTTCATTCGGCGTGCCCGATGATGTGATTTTTTCCTATCGATTCTGTTTTGGCCATTTTTCGATCCGTCTACTTAATCTTGAGATCTTCTAATATTCGGCCGAATTTCTGAGGGACATTTTCCCACGAAAATTCTTCAACACTTCAGAACATTCCACACTCCTAACGGGTGTAAGGGTAGTCCCGGATCCGCCGTGTCTTTTATGTGGAAATAATCAGGAACGTGCATGTGAATAAGCGGCAAATGATCAGCAAGGTTGTAGGGAAGTTGATCGGGAAATAACCAGGAACAAACGAGGAAATGAAAAATGTCGAATTTCAGCTTTTTTGCAATCCTCAAGGGGGTAAAATCGGAAGTTTATTCAATTTTGTATTTCGACAACATCCTCCATTATATCGATATTCTCAATATAGATAATCTAGATGATGTCAAAATAATATAACATCAGCATATCATTTTCGTCGACCATCATAATTTATTCTTTATGATAGCATTGTCAGGCGTCGATTACTGTTGAAGAATATCATATGATTACAAAACGGAGCATACAATTACAATAAACGCAATCATATTATTACATTAAATTATTAATAGAACGATGCTTAATTACGGTCAACCATAGTGTTTGAGACGTTTTAAATGTACAAAAAAATTCAATACATGTCAAATTTACAAAAAACGTAAGGTCATAGTGGGTAAAATACAAAGCCCGCACAGTATTGTACGATTATACTTGTGCGTGCGTAAATGGCCGGTGTTCGCGCATCTACTATATAAAAATTAAAAGAGACTTCAGTTGTACGTTTTTCAAGGGGTACATCAAATATGACGTATAAATGAGAATAACGTAGAAAAGAATATACTAATGTATCTTTATGAACGGAATATGCCGGGGTTAGAGAATTGTGACATCAAAAGACATGATGATGACGTCGCGTTCCTGACCCTGGAAGCTATCGACGACGTTGACTTCACAGATTACCTCCGTCTTGATATTTTCCGCCGAAGGGTTGATACTAGAAAAAAAATCAAAATTCCTTCCGTCATTACTTTCCCATTCCAAGACCCGTATAATACGGTACCGCGAAACTTCAGTTATACGTTTTTCAATGAGGACATCAGCTTATGACGCATACATGAGAATATCGTAGAAGTGAATGTACTATCTTTATGAACGGAATCTCCCGGGGCTACAGAAACTTGACGTATAAGTGAGAAAAACGTATAATCGAGGCTTCACTTTATTTTTTTCTGCTATTTCTTCAAACAAAGAACCTTATCGATCCCGAATTTTGCTTTTCATTGGTGTTTCTTTTTGCGAGGCGTTACTATGCCGACCCGAACGGGGGGGATATTACGATATCTGTGGCCCCTAGTTTTGGCCATGCAGTCTTTATATTTGGTCCAAAATAAGACTTTTTTCAAGAATACAAAAAATCGAAATTCGGCTTTTAAGGGGGTGAAACAGAGGTTTTAAATTTTTAATGAGGCGGAGTATTTTTTGGGTAGATTTCTTTAGAATTCGGCGTAAACATTCTAGAAAACAAGTAATTTTCAAAGAGTTAGGTAGTTCATTGAAACACGATTTGTAACGGGATAAACGGGAGCTTGGAACGTTGTTGAACATTATATTTTTTCGTCAAATCCTCTGAAATTCAGCTTCCCAGAAGGGTGATTGCATCATTGTTCTTCGTCAATAATACAACAAAAGTAGGTCTCAGACTATTAGCGTTACCCGGAATTCACCACGTGGAGGTTGTCTGTTTCAAATCCCTGGCCCTAATAAGGGCCGTTGTGTGTGAATAAATGTGAGTGTGTATATGTGGGTGAGCGTGTGTGCGTGTGCGTGTGCGTATGCGTGTGCGTGTGCGTGTGTGTGTGTGTGTGTGTGTTAGAATACGAAATCAGGATCCCCGAACTCATCATCGTCGTTTCTGGAGGCGACAGTTTCTAATTCTTCCTCAATACTATCGATTCGTGGACGTTTTGCAGGAACTAACTCCTCGAGATGTTCGGATTCGATAGTGGGAGGGTCGATTTCCTGCAACTCGAACCCAGTAACGTTTTTACCGTCCACGAATCCGGGATAAACCCGTTTTATGTCGAGTACGAATACCATGATCTGCGATCCAAGATGCGCCTTGTAATCTTTCTCCAAGTGTTGCTGCCGATAAAAATGAAGCGCCACGTATTGATGAACCAGCTTCGGGGTTCTGCGGCATATAATAGCACGTTTCAAAAACTTGTTTTGATTTTCGAGGTCGTTGATCGTATTTGTCGCATCATCCTTCGAAACGTATTCGCCAATGCTATGGTTGGTTGTTTTATGGCTCGTTCCTTCATGGCATAGCTTTCCAACGCCACAGTACTGTTTCGCGCTGTCAGTACACAAGTGACGCGTATCTTTCGCGACGTATTTGCTAATATACGGCCACAAATCTGCTTTGCTCTTGGAGTTCACTTTGAAGAAAATTCCCACCTTATCCTCCTTACGAAAGAGCCCCAGAACCGTTATCGTCATCTGCTCAGTCACCCGTCCACGATGATATTTTCGTTTCGTCACAAACGTCTCATCAATCTGAACGGTTTTCCCTTCACCGCCAAGGAGAATCTCGCCATGAGAAACCACCACTTCAGCTATCTCGCCACAATAGCTGTAGTAATCAACTACCGTCGAAACGCTGAGCTCTCCCCTATCGTTTTCGCGACGCCATTCAGTAAGGTGCTTGTAAAGTTCTGTCACCTTCATTTTGCTTACAAAGCAATTTATTATGGCGAGAACTTCGTGAATTTTTATGCGGCAATCTGTCCCGCTAAAAAAAGTCCCATTGCATGGGTTTTCGTGAAACCCTGCAAAGTTTTGCGCCTTTTTTCTTCGCCCCTTTAGATGAACACCGCCAAATCCACCCTAATTTTTTGGCCGCACAATTTTCCACCTTCATCGGTTTCCCGCAGCATTGTGGAGGCGTCGACGATTTCGATGGTATCAGGCCAACCTCTTCCAAAAATGCAATCGCTTTCGCTTCTGTTGCAATCAGTGAATGAAAAGAAGTCAAATATGAGAAATGCCTCAATTTCGGGTGGATCGCAGGATGTATGTCTTCCATGATTTTTGGTTATTTTTCTCGTAATCAGTGCGATATTGCTTTACAGAGCATTCAAAATAAGCATCCGTTAACAATACTTCAGGAGCATTCTTTGAAAAGATGCTAAAATGTTGTCTTAATGGTATACAAACGTACGCTAAAAAATTATATGGAATGTAACAGTTAACAGTTGCTCAAAAGTTGACTTTTCGAAATTGCTAGCTGGTAACTTTCGGATAACTTTAAGATACCTTTTTGGAAAACGAAGTGTCTAGCCGTCCGGGCTGTCAGATGAACAATATTCGTCCGGGCACGCTTTATCCTATCATATCTGCTTTATTTATCCGGAGGCGCAAGAGTTGCTTATTCGTTCGAACACGCTTTAGTGTACGAAATGGCCGGACGAGTAGCCACAGCCGTTTGAAAAACCATTCCGCCCACACATCCCGAGATGCTAAACACCCGCCCCACTATTTCCACGAGTCCAACTATTCCGCCCACACATCCCGAGATGCCAAACACCCGCCCCACTATTTCCACGAGGCCAACTACTCCGCCCTCACATCCCGAGATGCCAAACACCCGCCGTACTATTTCCACGAGTCCAACTATTCCGCCCACACATCCCGAGATGCCAAACACCCGCCCCACTATTTCCACGAGGCCAACTACTCCGGCCACACATCCCGAGATGCCAAACACCCGCCGCACTATTTCCACGAGTCCAACTATTCCGCCCACACATCCCGAGATGCCAAACACCCGCCCCACTATTTCCGCGAGTCCAACTATTCCGCCCGCACATCCCGAGATGCCAAACACCCGTCCCACTATTTCCACGAGTCCAACTATTCCGCCCACACATCCCGAGATGCCAAACACCCGCCCCACTATTTCCACGAGTCCAACTATTCCGCCCACACATCCCGAGATGCCAAACACCCACCCCACTATTTCCACGAGTCCAACTATTCTGCCCACACATCCCGAGATGCTAAACACCCGTCCCACTATTTTTACGGGTCCAACTATTCCGCCCACACATCCCGAGATGCCAAATACCCGCCCCACTATTTCCACGAGTCCAACTATTCCGCCCACACATCCCGAGATGCTAAACACCCGCCCGACTATTTCGCCGAGTCCAACTATTCCCCCTACACATTCTAAGATGCGAAACACGCATTCCACTATTTTTACGAGTCCTACAATTCCCCCTACACATCCCAAGATACTGAACACCCAAAAAATGCACTTTCAAGACCAAACTCCAATTCGTGGTAAATGCTTGAGTATATATTCACATCGAAATTAATGGTGTTGGCAAAATATTCACAAAAAAAATATGAATTTTAAATGTTTTTCCCATTTATCTGCCAAACAACTGGGTCTCCACAAAAAACATCCCGTGAAAAAACAGCCGAATTTCCCAAACGTCGCTCAGTGGGAAATCCGCCAACCATGTCTGACGGTTGTTCGACCGTTGGCAGAATTGATCGGCCAACCATTACGGTAGCAACGCGAAAGTATGGGCTAAGCGGAAGTTTATTCTTATAATGTGTCAAATTTCAGAGCTCGGTTTCACCCACTTAAAAGCCGAATTTCGATTTTTTGTATTCTTGAAAAAAGTCTTATTTTGGGCCAAATATGAAGACTGCATGACCAAAACTTCGGGCCACAGATTTCGTAATACTGCCCGAACGGGTAATTGGGCTTTGCCCAGCTTCAAACGTGCCGATATCGTGGAGAACGCATTGGCCAAGAATTTCGCTTCATCCGTGTTGGAAAATTTCTCGTCGTCCTGGGTGAAATCGAGATTGATGACCTTGTAAAAGTGAAACGGATAATCTTGAAAATTCGGAGCGTTCTTCAACGCTCCGCCATAGAAAAATCGATTCGGCCATTGAGCTACCGGCCAGGACAATCCATACTGCATTTCCAATCGAATTATCGGACACTTTTCTTCTGTTTTTTAACGATGGCGTTGTGTATCCGAGCGAAGAGCGATTGATCGAACCCGTACTGATCCACTTTCTGTTGATAAATACGGTCCAATGCAGGATGAGACAAGTTCGTCGATATTGCAAGGCGTTGACCAATGATGCAAAGATCAAAACATTTGTCGACTGGCCTGCAAAATGATAGGCGGTTCGTTCATCCGCAATGAGATTTCAGCTCCCTGATGTCGTGATGTTGATGGGAGTGCAAAAAAATGTGGCAAAGGAATCCAATATTCTTCTTACCGTTATAATGTCTAAACTAACCTGAGATATTAACGTAGCAGGTAGCTGATTCGTATCCCCTTTCGATCAAAGGTATGAGACCGTCGGCTTCGGCAGACCGAGTTGCCTGGTCGACTATGCAGACGGACATCGCCTGGCCGCTTTCGCTAATGGAAATCTCACCGATTAATTTCAGTAATTTTTCATGATCCCTCTGAAGGAACGTTTTTTCACTGAATGGACGGCAGAGCTGCGGAAATGCATTTGAAATGATTGGATGCATGATTGGGGTAAACCTTACCCAAAAATCGATTCCATCAAACCCGTATATCAAGATGACAGGGTGCACATGATTATGTCAGCTGCCATCAATAGCGTGGCGTCGGCAACTCTTTCCAGCTCCGCAAACGCTTTTCGATCATTTCTCTTCAGCTGCGCATACGGATCGCAAACTTTTATATTGACACGAAACTCTTGAACCGTCAACTGTAATTTCCTTTTCGAATAGGACTTTCACCAACCGGCCATGTTACACATGTCCTTGAAAATCTCTAATGCTATGAAAATATCATTATCGGTCGCCGATTCGCCAGTAAACCAAATCTGGATCGGCGTTCATCAATGGCCGTCAACAAATAGTTTGCGTCTATGGTGTTCCTGGTTCTCGGCGGCCATAAAGACGAAGTAGAAGCCACACCACGTGGCATGTGAGTGCGAGGGAGATAGCTACAATTGTTTGATCGCGATTTACTAAACATGAAACATTTTTTAAGTTAAATAAAACAACCAACCTCCGCGTCTACCGATTCTACAGATCCTGACGCTTGGTTCGACCAAAATTTTTAAATGTAGATGAAAAAGGTGGGTCCGAAAATTCGTGAGGTTATGTGGATTGTTACGTCGTCGGTCCCATTTTTAATCGATAATTAATCGTCTTTTACTTTACCTTTCAGGATTTGAATTTACGAATGGGAAGTGTGCCACGAACGTACGGATTATAATGAATTAAGTCATCTGATTAATATGGCGGTAAGTTACCGTCGGAGACGAAAAGCGCCACGTTTAAGCGGGAATGTGCCCACTTGGGATAGGCGCTTGGTAAAGTCGTTTGTGTATAATTTGACGCATTGAGCGACAGGTAAGCGAATAAGAAAGTAGCGTGAAATGGTGCTTACCTTGGCGAGAAGGAGCGGCGGTGCGTAGCGGGTCAATATTACTCGACCGTGTGACCGAATTCGTCCAAGAATCGCCAAGATGTTCCAGCTCGTCCCGACCTGTCGTTGTCCAGACGGGTACCCGGTGCTCATGCGAATGCGATGGCCCGGTAATGCCGACGTTTTTGGGAGCAGTCGGGGACTACGAGGACTGGATTAATTTTATGAAGGATACGTTCGCTTCGAAATAAAAATATACATATATAGATTTTATAATTATTTGAACCGCTGAGTGAGTGCAAGACGTGCCAGGTTACGGCACCGTCGATTGACTACGTCTGGCTCCACCTCCGCCCGGTTACGGCGATTGGCGGCCAGCCGCGAGAACAAATGTTGAGAATGACGGAAACCGACACCCGAACACTAAGCACCGGTGTGACCGTGCCAGTCGCTGACCTACCGAATTACGGCGGGTCGGCGGGTGTGGCGTGTTCGTGCGGCAAATCTTCCGAATTTCACGGGAAGTACCCTGGGTATACGTCCGATTTTGGACAGATGTGGTATTTTATTCGCTGAGCGAATGTATCGGGAAACGTACTCGTCTAACGCATAGGTACAGATTAATATGAAACTAAATTTGGCTCGCTGAGCGAGTCTAGTGCGTGCCAGATTACGGCACCGTCGACTCGCTACGTCTGGCTCCAGCTCCGCCCGGTTACGGCGATTGGCGGCCAGCCGCGAATACAAATCTCAAGGTCGAGGGAAATCGACGTCCGAACACCAAGCACCGGGTTAACCGTGCCAGTCGCTAGCCTGCCAGATTACGGCGAGTCAGCGGATGTGGCGTGTTCGTGCGTCGACTTTCCCAAGCCTCGTAAAACATTCCGAGATTTCTCCAATTTTGGACAGGTATGATTTTATGGGTGAGACGAATACGTGCGTTAGGAAATATGGCGTGAGCGAGAGGAAGAGAGAGAGAGAGAGGAAGAAAAAGAAATGCACTACGATGATTTGTTCGTTGCGTGTTTACACGCACGACATATTTTAATTATTTGCTCGAAAAAATGTTACACCTTTGCGCGGTCGCGGTATTTTGCGTGATTTTAAAAGCGCGAAGAAATCAATGGTTATATAGACAAATGCGTATTCTACACGTAAATAAGCGTAGTTACATTCAATAAAGAAAATAATATAAATTTCGTAAGTTATTCGTTGCAGTGTTTGACTTGTTATGTTTCTTTTTACTTTTATTTTTATTTAAACAATTAATACCGGTTTTACAGCGACTTATAGTTACACTGTCGAAGAGACCGGGGTAAACTCGAAAAGAATATAAGATAAAATAAATGTACCGGTTTTCAGAGCGTCAACTCTGCGATGCGCACTGTTGGAGAGACCGGACGGAACTGATTGGCCAGCTCCCGGAGCGCAATATCTATCCTCGCCCTCGTTGTTTCCGACACAAAGGGCTTGGCGTCATTACCCTCGCTCTCGAGCTCGGTCCCCATGTAACCAAGTATTAGCACTGATAACGTTATTTTTCTCGAGTTATACATGGGCAATGAAATGAATATTTTTCGTTATCGGCAGGATGTGCTGACGACGTGGTGACCAAGCTCCGAGGAGGTCTGTGAGAAAACTCGCGATGAAGCTGACCGCTTGGGAACAGTTTCGCGAGTTATTCGAGGACTATCGCGTCCCCAATATGTATATAATATAGATATGACAATATTCCTTATTTCTAGGACCATTGTGTTATGGTCAACGCGAATATACATATATATGTTGGATACTAGTTCGGGGACTCGTGAATGTCCCCGGAATATACATGTAAGTATAGGTATTAATATTATTATTCGTACTCCGGAGACTCTCTTGGATGTCCCAGGAGTTCACCGAGTATGTATATATATATATAAATATACTTATGCGTCTTACTTTGAGGATTTATGTCCCCGAAGTATGCATGAAAGTAGATATGTATCGATTATTGCCTAGGGACTCGGGTGCATGTCCCTGAAGCGTATGGAGTACGTATATGTATATATATATATATATATGCATAGATATTTGTTAAAGTTATTCCGAGGACTAATGCCTTCGAAGTATGCATATGAGTATACAAATGGTACATGAGGACTCTGAGGTCCTAGAGTATGTGTATATATATATATATACATATATATATATCATTGAAGTTAGTTAGAGGACTTATGTCCCTAAAGTATGTATGGAAATAGACATAAGGAATTATTATAGGAGGTACTCCAGGGACTCTTGTATATATCCCTGAAGCATGCAGGTACGTGCAAATGTATGTATATATGAGACACTATGATATGTGACTCCGGGGACCCATGTGCGTGTGCCAGAAGTGTACAGGCAAACAGATATGTACGTGTATATGAGGCCATTTGTGAAGTTAATCCGAGCACCCATGTGCTCGTCCCTGAAGTTCCGGGTAAGCTTAGCGGTAAAGTTATTATGGGAACTGTTTGTCCCTAAAGTATACGGGTAGATATACGCGTGCTAAACTTAAAGATATATTTATGAATGTTTTATATAACGGGATTTCTGGGTGAAATCGGCCATATATAGGTCGTTCTGATTAACATGTACCCCAAGAAAAACATAAATGAGCGCGATTAGCGCGAGAAAAAAATCTTAATAATTATTACAATTCGTACCAGATATGAGTATTTGGAGGGCGAGAGTTTTAGGACGTACCAACCCCTTTCGTACGGTACAACTTATGTTTCAAAAATTTTTTTGTGACGTCGATAATTACGGAGATATTCAAGGTGGCAACAGTTAGTGCCTCTCCCTGTATATACATATACGTACTCCATACGCTTCGGGACCGATTCCCGAGGCAATAATCGATATATATCTACTTTCATGCATACTTCGGGGACATAAGTCCTCAAAGTAACACACACAAATTTACAGATATCTATATATATTCGGTGAACTCCTGGGACATCCAGGAGAGTCTCCGGAGTACGAATAATGATATTAATACCTATACTTACATGTATATTCCGGGGACATTCACGAGTCCCCGAACTAGTATCCAACATATATATGTATATTCGTGTTGACCATAACACAATGGTCCTAGAAATAAGGAATATTGTCATATCTATATTATGACAATATTCCTGCCCATTTATAACTCGAGAAAAATAACGTTATCAGTGCTAATATTTGGATACATGGGGACCGAGCTCGAGAGCGAGGGTAATGACGCCAAACCCCTTTGTCTCAGAGACAAAGAGGGCGAACATACATATTACGCTCCGGGAGCTGGACAATCAGTTCCGTCAGGTCTCTCCAACAGCGGGCATCGCAGAGTCGACGCTCTGAAAACCGGTACATGTATTTTATTTTATATTCTTTTCGACTTTACCCCGGTCTCTTCGATAGTATAACTTTAAGTCTCTGTAATACCGGTATTAATTGTTTAAATCAAAGTAAAAGTAAAAGGAAACATAACAAGGCAAACACTGCAACAAATAATTTACGAAACTTATATTATTTTCTTTATTGAATGTAACTACGCTTATTTTCTTGTAAAATACACAATTGGTTATATCACCTTTGATTTCTTCGCGCTATTAAAATTACGTAAAATACGGCGACCGCGCAAAAAGTGTAACATTTTCCGAGCAAAAAATTAGAATATACCTGCCTCTCGTTCGTGCGTGTAAAGACGCAACGAACGAATAATCGTAGTGCATTTCTCTCTCTCTCTTTCTCTTCCTCTCGCTCACGCCTTTTTCCCTAACGCACGTGTTAGTCTCACCCTTAAAATCATACCTATCCAAAATTTGACAAATCTCGAAGTGCTTTTTACGAGGCTTAGGAAAGTTGACGCACGACCACGCCACATCCGCTGACTCGCCGTAATCTGGCAGGTTAGCGACTGGCACGGTTTACCCGGCGCTTAGCGTTCGGACGTCGATTTCCCTCGACCTTGACATTTGTATTCGCGGCTGGCCGCCAATCGCCGTAACCGGGCGGAGGTGGAGCCAGACGTAGCGAGTCGACGGTGCCGTAATCTGGCACGCACTAGACTCGCTCAGCGAGCCAAATTTGATTCCATATTAATCTGTACCTATGCGTTAGACGAATACGTTTCTCGATACATTCGCTCAGCAAATAAAATACCATATCCGTCCAAAATTGGACGTATACACAGAGTATTTTCCGAGGAATTCCGAAAGTTTGCCGCACGAACACACCACCCCTGCCGACCCGCCGAAATTCGGTAGATCAGCGACTGGCACAGTCACACAGGTGCTTAGTGTGCGGGCGTCGTCTTCCGTTATTCTCAACATTTGTTCTCGCGGCTGGCTGCCGGTCGCCGTAACCAGGCGGAGGTGGAGCCGGACATAGTGAGTCGACGATGCCGTAACCTGGCAAGTCTTGAACTTACTTAGCGGTTCAAATAATTATAAAATCTATATATGTATATTTGTATTGCGAGGCGAATGCATCCCTCATAAAATTAATCCAGTCCTCGTAGTCGCCGACTGCTCCCAAAAACATCGGCATCACCGGGCCATCGCATTCCCACGAGTACCGAGTACCCGTCTGGGCAACGACAGGTCGGGTCGAGCTGGAACATCTTGGCGTTACTTGGACAAATTCGGTCCCACGGTCGAGTAATTTTGACGCGCTACGTACCATCGGTGTTCCTCACCAAGGTGAGCCCCATTTCACGCTACTTTCTTATATGCTTACCTGTCGCTCAATGCGTCAAATTATACCCCAACGAATTTACCAAGTGCCTATTTCAAGTGGGCACATTCCCGCTTAAACGTGGCGCTTTTCGTCTCCGACGGTAACTTACCGTCATATATGTCATATGACTTAATTCATTATAATCCGTACGTTCGTGGCACACTTCCCATCCGTAAACTCAAACCCTGAAAGGTAAATTAAAAGACGTTTAAGGCGTTACCCCCACTTGTAGCGCAAAAAAAAGGCCTTTTTCATCAATTTTTTTAAAGAAAACTACAAAACTTTTTCAATCGATCAATATACCATCTTAAAGGACACATCTTGAAGAACTTCCAGTAATTTTTTAATTGAAAGATATCACATTGTTTAGTGGCAAATGGCCGTCAATGCATTAATGTTTTTGTATACACGGTTTGCGGTGACCAACATTGCGGCGAAGTGGATCATCGGAAAAAAAAATTCGGATGGATTTAGTCAAATATAAGTATAAACTAGTCTTTAATCGAAGGATTTTATAAAATATTCATTTTTCACAAAATGGCGGACAGTCAAAGTGAATGGTTCGATTTTAACGACACAAAACGGCCTTTTTTTGGCTATAAAACGGCCATTTTTTTTCGAAAAAAAAAATTGAACGATTAAAGACTATATTTTTACGTATTAAATAAGGCTGCCAAATTTCAAGAAGATCGGTTCATTAGTGTTCGAGTAATCTTGGTCACCGACTTCAGTAATGCCATTTTGAGAAAAGCGCGTTTAAAGTTTTAATTAGCCGGTCGTTTACACAACGGATCCTTCTCTTTCAACGCTCATATCTCACATGGGGACAGTACGGCAGTCGGATTTTTGTAATTTTCCGTACTCATGGTACGTCAAGTTCTGAGCTCGAATATTAATATCCTACAGCAGTTCGACGCCATATTCAGAAATTTTCGAGAAAATTGACTTTGAAGTTTCCGAGCGCAGGCTTATCCCACAAAGATGCTACGATATTCGAACCGGGCTCGTGGCGTAGCCGGTAGCGCTCGAGTCTAGTAATCGCGGGGTCGCTGGTTGGAGTCTCACTTCGAAATTTATTTATTTTTTTTCATTTTTTTTAAATGAAAAAACGCAAGTCATATTTTGAATTATCTCATGATTATAAACATACATTTTCAAGTATCAATATTTATAACCAACAACATTTTTAGGATGAAAATGAAAAACGTCGGCTGAGGAACTGAGTACTTTATTATTCGGTCTGTATTCGTTTGTTTTATACATCGGGTGTAATGTTACACGAGCCAGAGTGATAACCATCGTAAAAACAAGGAAAACAGTAATTTTCACGGCATCTCGCACACCGTTCAAACGCTGCATTGTTACATTCGCAATTTTTTTTCAATACATCGATCGAAAAACAAACTTCGCAATTTCAAGCAAGAGATAATCAAAAATAAGACTTGCATTTATCATTGACAATTATAATTACATATATGTGAATTAGCATAGATTTTATGATTTTTATCCCGGGATTATTTATTTCTTTTTTTATAAATAATCACCTATTGTTATATATAAATAATATATGATCATATATGAGAAAATATATAATTATGTATAACTATAATAAATATTGTACATAAATGACTATATATGGATTTTGTCCATATATAAACATATATAGATATATTATATTAATTATATATAATAATATGTGATTATATACAACAAAAATTTATCGGGATATTTAAATGACGGAGGTATGCGAATTAAACAAAAAATAAATTAAAAAAAAAAATTTCGAAGTGAGACTCGAACCAGCGACCCCGCGATTACTAGACTCGAGCGCTACTGGGTACGCCACGAGCCCGGTTCGAATATCGTTGCATCTTTGTGGGATAAGTCTGCGCTCAAAAACTTCAGTCAATTTTCTCGAATATTTCTGAATATAGCGTCGAACTGCTGTAGGATATTAATATTCGAGCTCAGAACTTCACGTACCATGAGTACGAAAAATTACAAAAATCCGACTGCCGTACTGTCCCCTTGTGAGTCAATTTTGTTCGGATCGATTTGAAATTTTCAGGACATATTCTCAGATACTTATTTTCTTCGGGAGTATAATAGAGAGGACTTCGTCCTCTCTATTATACTCCCTCGTGGACTATCTTATCGACTTCGGCTTGGGCAATGTGAAGGAGGTATGGGGAAATCGGTCGGGGCTTCTGGCGCATCGGGGGATGTCCTTGCACGTCGATGTGATGTTGCGTCAAGTTAGTTCGTCCTAACTGTCCGTTCTGTGAGGGAGATACTCGTCCATAAAAGCTTCTAAACGTCTGTTTGCCGAGACCGAGGCAGATTTCAAGCCTGCAGTCTCGGGAAATATGGGGATGCTCCAACGTGGCCCATTCGGTGTCACGAAGCTCCGCTCCGGACCACTATGCAGGGACCACGTATCCCTTTTATAATCCACCCGCATTCCGAACAGTCTCAAAAAGTCAATCCCCATAACAAATTCGTAGCCTAACACGGCTACGCGTACCGGAAGGGATTCTACTTTTCCCGCCAAGTCGAAGGTCAGCGTGACGGCTCCATTCACCGGAAGTACTGCCCCGTTGGCGACCCGAACGCCCTCCTGCATCGGCTGCAAGTGGGGTCCTCTCCTCCTTGCCACATCCAGTCTAAGGTACGTCTTACTAGACCCAGGGTCCACCAACGCCAATAGGAGCTCGCCGCCCACGTTAAGGCATAAGTGATGGCGAGCGTCCGTACTCAATGCTCCGATCAACATTTCCTCCTTACCAGACACGCGTTCCTCCGTATGGGGAGCCATATGTCCGCAAGGGAACAAGTCCATACCTGTATTTGTCGGGAGAGGATCGGGCTGTTCCTGCCGCTCGGGCCATACGCTCGTCAGGGCGCATCCGCGCTGCGGCTGGGAGCACGGGATCTGAAGGAATTCTTCCTTCCTTAACAACCGGCGGGAGGTACAGGGGTTTACTGCCCTCCCGCTTGGGCGTTTCCCGAACGTTTTCGTTCGTAATTGCGACACGAGTTCACGTCGCATCCGGGCCATCCGCAAATCCTGCAGAATCGACCCATTAGCTGCGTGCATTCTCGGAACTGATGTCCCGGCTGTCGACAGTTGTAACACCTCGGGCCAGGTCCTGCAGGAGCGCCGGTCCGAGGCTGATTTGGGGACGGGCTGGAGGGGATTCGAAGGCTATTCAGGAGGGGTATCGTTGGTGGGTTTTTCCAGGCTGGCGGGGTGCGGGGGAAGGATAGGGACTGTGGCTGGGGACTGGGTCTCTGAGGCTGGATCGCCTTCGAAGGGAATCTGCCGGGACCTTTAGCTCAGGCGGCGGGATCAGGGGCATTGGAACGAGGGGTTTGGCTTGCCGCGGTGGAAGGCGGCAGAGGGGTTGGGAACGATTGCTTGAACCCGGGAGGTTCGACTACCGCTGGAGCTTCCATGGCGGCTACCTTCGAACGGTTCCCCCGCTCCGGCTGCGTGTGAGCTGGCGAAGATAGAATCGACTGAGCTTGCGTCGGCGGTGGTCGGTAGGTTCTCGCCTTTTCCCTCGGCATTTCGCGGTGGCGTCCCATCCGCTGCAGCTCGAGGAAATTGGTGACGGCCTTACGCTGAATGTGGTCAGCGAAGTTCGGGTGCAAGTTCGCACAGTAGATATCAAGCTGAGTCTCGATGGTCAATGGCGCACTCAGATGGCTGAAGAGCGTCCGCATTTTTACGATGTACAGGGTGACAATTTGGGGATGGCCACCTATTTTTAAATCCATTTGGGCGGCCATTTCGAATCAGGTGAGGTGCGCTTTTGGAATGGTTTTTCGGGAACTTTTCAAAAAAAAATATCGGGCTCTTGTGAAAAAAATAAATTTCATGGAAAAAAAGAAAAATTGTTGAAAAAAAATAAAAATGGCGTTCTGCGCCGACCGAAGCGAAGTCGATTCGGTTTTGAACACGGAAAATCCGAATAGAAGAGGGTCGAAAAATGTTATCACTGAGAAGAACAATATCAAAATTTCGAAATCGAACGATAGTTCAAACGTTGAGTTTGACTTCCGCAGTATCTCGGGAACGGCGGAACCTGCGAACGGATTCATCGGAGAGAGTAGGCGCTGGAGCTTCCGCTGCTGTGTTCGCGTCGCGGCTGTCATGGGGCCGCAAACGTCACCGAGAAACGTCAAGCCGCAGCTGACGTTTCGAGAAATGAAATGTGTTCACAAATAAGCATTTGTGAGCAAATTTTTCAGGTTATTTAGGGTCATACTTGGCGCTAAGATAAAAAATGGAGCGATTAGAAAAGCGTCATTTTTTTTCGTCTTTCAACATCGTCCACGAGCCAAACAAAATGATCTGCCTCAATTAATGCTTGGGTGCTAATTCTTTAGCTTCAATTTGGTATTTTTTGCTTTTTCTACGATCACTTGTCACTGAGATCCCGCCATTAGAACGAAAATTCAACTCCGGTGTTGATCATCGATATTTCTTGAAGTAATGATCGTACAGCGAACGGAAGGTGGATTTCAGAAACTCGAATAACTCCTATATAAGTTCCTTTTGGTAATGGAACGAAAACATTTTTTTTTAAGCTAAATATTGATTTGAAAAAAATAGAAAACATACTTTTTCCGCCGTTTTGGCAAATCCACCACCAGCTTGCAAATATTGCGAAAACTATCGATATTGCCAGGTATTTTTTAGCCGAATACATGGTTAAGATGAAAAAAACAGTTCGTTATTTTTCTCACTACTTTTGTTTGCATGTAATTTTGCCTTAAATACTCATCACATCTCACAAGCAAAAACGAATTGCAAAGTTTTGATTTTTTTTAAATCGTTATTCATTGAAGAATCGTATGGCGATGCGTGTTAAAAAGGTGTATGAAGATTCGCTTGGGGGTATCAATTCAATTTAATGCAACCAATTTTAACTCGCTAATTATTGCATGCGAACAAAAAAATCGAATGTTGATTCGATTTTTTTGTCCAATAATGTGAATTCCCAATAATGTGAATTCTTTTTCGTTCCAAAATGTGTAGAAAATTTTACAAAATCATCATCCGTTCAGTGTTGACTGAACAGATGATGATTTTATAACATTTTCTGCATATTTTTGAACGAAAAACAATTCATATTATTGGGGGAAAGATCTGTTTTTTTTCTTACAATTTCCCATTAACTATTCAATAACTATTTTTTAAAAACCAATTTTTTATTTTCATTTCAAACTGTTTACAAAATTGTACGAAATGATGATCTGCGATTCCTTTGATTGCATGCTATAAGTTAGCGAGGTAAAATGAGGTGCATTAAATTAAGTTGATACCCTCAAGCGAATCTTCATACGCCTTTTGTACACGAATAGCTATACAATTTTCCAATCGATAACGATTGAAGAAAAATAAATTTAACACAGAAATTTATTTCCTTTCGTAAGATTTGATGAGTGGTTAATGCAGAATTACATGCAAACCAAAGTAGTGAGAACGATAACGAGATTTTGTTTTCATCTTAACCATCGTCATTTGACGTCTAAGGAGAAAGAAATGTGCCCCTTTAAGGGAGCTTTCCAGTGTGAAATTTTCAAAGAATCGATTTTTTTTTTTGCTTTATCGAATAGTATACACTCTTCCGAATATTCCCTGAAATTTTCATGCCGAAATTCAGATTATTTCGGTTACTGTGCAGCATTTCTTGGAAGAAGGCAACGGAGCGCTACAGCTACAGCGAAACTTTGAACGCGTTTTTCTCGAAACAGCATTTTTCAATACGGTGTCCAACTTGGAGGGCAGAGTTTTAAAGCTCTCGAGTTGAATTTTTTACACAATATTCTTAACGTCATTGTTTATCGTGCTATGGAAGCTTTTTTTTTTTTGACATCTTCCTATTTTTTTTGTAAAAAAAACTGCCAAAAAAAATGCTAAAATCGATACTTTTTGTTCAAACCGGCGCCATTTTTGCAAAAAAAAAAAAAAGCCTCCATAGCACGAAAGCCAATTATATACCGATCAATAATCTTTTTGTGTTTTTTGTTTCAGATCAAAATTGTGACCCCCAACGTGGACACCACATCCAAGTGCATTTTCTGCAACAATTGTTTCATCATTTTTATAGATATTAATTATTAAATAAATCGATCTTTAAAAAATTGTTTTGTATTCTTCAATACCCAATTAATATACAAAAAAAAACCAGACCGATTAGATTATTTTTTCTTTGAAAAAAAAAATCGCGAAAAACAGCGATTTTTCGGGCTGTCACACTGGAAAGCTTCCTTAATTTTTCATGAAAGTTTGTGGATTCGGGTAAAAAACGGTTAAACCGATCCGTTTGCAAATTTACAGGGTTTTTAGGCATGCTTTAAGCTTAAAAAATTCCTGGAAATATTTATCATTTCGCCAATATTTGCAAAGTTGTGGTAGATTCTCCCAAACGGTGGAAAAGGTCATTTTTTAATACTTTTTCGAATGAATATTCAGCTTGAAGAGTATGTGGCTTCCGGATGGAGGCCGTGTTGAGAATCAGCGTTGTGCCGACGTTTCGCAAACGTTACAGTCTGCATCATCAGGGCTGAGAGCTCCGATACTGAAGCTCCCGTGTCTCAGGCATTCCTTATATACTTGCAGTCATCGTTCCAGATCACTGCACCAGCCAATCAGATGTTTTAATTGTTTTAGTTTCATCAGATTGTTTTAATTGATCCCATTTGGCACACCGTCCTCCCGGTTTTTTAATTGACCGGCCGATCAATTAAAACATCTGATTGGCTGGTGCAGTGATCTGGAACGATGACTGCAAGTATATAAGGAATGCCTGAGACACGGGAGCTTCAGTATCGGAGCTCTCAGCCCTGATGATGCAGACTGTAACGTTTGCGAAACGTCGGCACAACGCTGATTCTCAACACGGCCTCCATCCGGAAGCCACATACTCTTCAAATTACATAAAGAGCCGTGAAAGCCTTAAAACTAGAATATTCAGCTTGGAAAAAAATGGTTTCTCTCAAATAGCGAAAAGGTTTTATAGAGGAGTTATTCGAGTTTCCGAAATTCACTTTCCATTCGCTGTACGATGATTAGTTCGTGAGATATCAATGATCAAAGAAAAAAAGCCGAATTTTCATTCAATCGGCGACATCTCAGCGACGAGTAGTCGTACAAAGAGCAAAAGAATACGAAATTGAAGCTCAAGAATCACGCTAAAAGACCCAAGCTTTGATTCAGGCAGGAATTTTTTTAGCCTGTCGACGATGTTGAAAAACTTTTTGAAAAATGCATTTTTTTAGTCGCGCTATTTTTTTGCTCACTGCCCAGTGTGACCCTAGAAAAATTCTTCCCAAGATTCTTGAACTAGATATTTCAAGCTTTGAAATGCTTTTTATTTTTCTCCGATACAATGATTTTTACGAAGACAATGACTTTTAAAAATCACTGAAAAAATTGTGAAATTTTCTGCTTCTTTAATTGTTTTGCTGAGTGTATAATAAGTAAAATTTTTCGCGTTATGTGTTGACTCGTCTTCCCGATCATTTCCAAGGCAAAAGCAAGATGGTTAAGATGTAACTCGGTAGCGACCATTTTCTTTATCGCTAGGTAGGAGCAGCCAATATGAGGCGCTCTTTCTTCTGATCGTGCATGCAGTTGGCTGTTGCTAGCTAGTGACAGCGAAAACTGTCGGTACCGTATTGGCAAGTCTATTTCGTCATTATGATAATATTCAACCGGGAGCTGAAACCGTTTGATAATGTAGAGCTTCAACTATATGGTGGATTTCGATTTTCCGGCTTTAAAAATGTCTATTATGTCTAGTTTAGCGAATCTCGGTTTTTCAACAACCTTAGTACGCAACTTTACTCCTATCTAACAATCTTCCAACACGCGAGCAACAAATCCATGATCACCGCACTTTCGCTCGGCCATCTCCTCAAGAGCACAAAAGTACAAGCATTGAGGATGTTGAGTCCCAAATCGCAAATGATATTAAAATTCTGAAAAATTGATACGCTTTTATGAAGTATTTCAGAGGTCGTGTAAAAATTTCACGACAATTAGGAAGCTCGTTATTGAAGAATTAATATTCGCAAATTAAATGTTGTCTTATGGAAACCGATGTAACTTTGCAATAAGTTTTTGTTTTATCTCTCAACCTTGCTATATCTACAATATACTGAAAGCAATGGAAACAAAACGAAGTTTATTGATAATTTTTTTTTTACTTCTTTTAAAAATTGGTAACAAAACGTTAATTTTTTAATAACGAGCTTCCTAATCGTCGTGAAATTTCAACCCTTAAGGAGGTTGAAGTCAGGACGATAGAATTCTGAAAATTCTGTATGTTTTACATGAAGTATACAGGAGGTCGTGTAAAAACTTCATGACGATTAAGAAGCTATTTATTGAGCAATTAACATTAACATGTTTTATAGGGACTCAACATCCTTGAAGAGTAGTCAGACATTTTTTTTTAATGCATTTTAACCCGTTGAAAATTGTACTCATACGACATACGACCCAGTGAAACCGCGGAAGCATCAGAATTATAGTGCGACCGCGGAGGGTTAATGGAGGGAACCTTACCTCCTTAATGGAGATGTTAAAATATGTTTGACCTGTTATTGGATTTTTCTATGAAAGATTCTTTCATATAAATGCGTGAAGAAGCAGAAGAAAAAATATTAAATAGCAGCTTACAGGAATATTTTTGATCAACGAATACATTTTAAAGACAGGAAACATGACCGAGATAAAAAAATTATGTGAGGGGGTGCTTTACCTCTTTTAGCCTGCTGTGAGGAAAAAAGGCGAAATACGCAAACTTGAGTTTAGTTTATTCTTTCAAGTGATACCTCTTTTATCTAATTCCATCCAAGTGTGGAGTGAGGAGAAGGATACAGTACTCCAAGTCTGGACATTAGGAAAAACGCAAATAGAGGGTTCGTTCACCACTTCATATAATTTATTCTCAACAGCTCTATAGTGGTTTTATCATCGATTTAGATTACAACAGTTTCCGTTTTTGTTTAATTCCGATCGCTGGACCGCTTTCAGGTGAAACTGCAAAATCATCCCCCGACACGCTCTTCTTTAAGATGCGGTTTCCCTGCTGAAGACCGTTTTCCACAAATAAAAAAACCCATCGCCGA